>VYXF01000459.1:1299579-1450543 GCA_013397295.1 Polioptila caerulea
ATATATAAAAACTCTCTCTCTCTCTCTCTCTCTCTCTCTCTCTCTCTCTATATATATATATATATATACACATACTTATGTATCTATATAAGTGCCTGTGCTGGCATTAGCCAGCTGGCTGCATGCAGGGTTCCTCTTCACAAACTGGGCTTGGGCAAAAGCTGTGCTGGCAACTTCCTTAAACAGAACAGGAGATTTGCCTCTCTATGGTTAACATGTTGTTAACCTTTGGAGTCTGCTGTTAAGAGGTTCACTGCCCTTATTCCCACCAGGTCAGAGTTTTTTCTATGTTTTGTAGAGGGGGTGAGTGTCACTCAGCCTGGGTGAGACTCGTCACCATTCTATGTCTCTGTTCTCCTCATCAAACTAGTGGCTGTTTTTGCTGCTGCATTTTAGTTTTGAAGCCAAGAGCCATTTCTAAAAGAAGGTCTACATTGCTCAACAGTTTGCAGGTTTATGGCTGTGCTATTTTTAAAAATAGCAGCTCAGAAATTTCAGTGGACTTTTCTGTACTTGGAAGAAAATAGCTTTGTCTTTTATATGTATAAATTGCACACATAGGAAGTGGTTTGCACAGCCAGACTTCTGAACCATGTGACTATCACTTGGCCAATTCACTGCCCACTTCCTAAGGCTTGACATAAACAGATTTTCTTTTTTAGGCTGCCTCAATTTATTGTCAAAGCAAACTCCCTAGTAATTTTTTTAAAGCTGCAATATTCATCTTCTTCACAGGAGATATAATTTATTTGAATAACAGCTCTGATTTTCTGAAAGCTCAGCTGTTACCAGTGGTTTCTAAAGCATAGTTTTTCACGCAGTATGAAAAAGTCAATTTAGATTGTGTCATACTGGCAGTGGTCCATGCTAACTTGAATGTTGCTTTCCCAGCAGTCCCTCACACCTGGTACATACCTGCCAGTCCTTCAGTGGTGACTGTCCAGCTCCCCAGCCTCCCCCACAGCTGATGTGTCCCCAAAGCACTCGGCCTGCCAGCCTGCAATACACTGGGGCAGAGGCCAGAGAGTGGCACATTCTAGCTAAAAGCTCCAGCACTGTATGCTTAAGACTGGAGGGGTTTTATTTGCCCAGCAGATGTAAAATTGCCTCATGACCAAAGAGTTCTTTGGTGTGTGGGTTAGAGAGGTGCTGGTGACCCAGAGATGAACTGCTATTAACTTGCAGTGGAAGTTCTGCTCCTGATTTCTCTGATGGTGGAATTGTTGCTGGGACGCTTAAACCATGGTTAATTTACACTGAAGTGAGCTACCCATGTTCAGGCAGATTCTCCAGATCTGCAGAGCTGGCCTCTGAGCAGACATATTCCCAGTCTGAGCCTATGAACCTATGGGACAAAGAATGCAGGTTGGAAAAGAGGGACAGTTTCACCATATGGATGTATGGGGGGGGGGTGTTAAAAGGCTCTTTATTAAGTTATTGCTCACATTTATCATCGTTTAAAGCCTCTCAGTGGATATCGCTTATTTTCACTTCAGCCACTGATATAGAAGCTCTCACAATCTGTCCAGTTCCAGCCAGGCTTCAGCCTGGACTGCACTGAAATTCCACTGCTCAGTGCCAGAAACTCACTCTCTGACTGGCTGTACGTGAGAGCTGCATACATGTCTCTAATGCAATAATTCACCACTTGGGATATCAATCACTGTAGATAATCATGTTTCAAAGCCTTTGGATGAGAGTATATAAATTCAAATTACATTCCCATTTTTACCTGTAATTGCAAAGCAATCAGAAGAAAGAAAACTATCCTTGTAGTGGTTTGTGTCCTGGCAATGATGACAAATAAGGCTGCATGCCCATTTTAGCCATTAGAGAAGTATCTTTAAGTATTTACATTACTATTATTGCATTAAGAGAGACTCATGCTTTCTCCTTAGCTCAGCACCAGCCTGCCCCTCTGCTCAGGTGCTTTCTTACCCCTGATTTTTTTGTGACTTCAGGGAAGAGCTGAGTTTGGTTTAATGGGAAGTAGTAGCCTCAAACTGTGCTTTCTTCAGCTGATAATTCAGCAGCTTATGCTATTAATACATCAATATTTGTAGCCTACAATAATGATTGTCATATCACTAAATGCATTCAGCTTTCTCTGAGGCAACAGCTTAGGCAGAGGCACTCCTTTTTCATCCATGTCATTCTTCTTGACAGCATGCTGAGCCTCCAGGGAGGCCATGGAAATAAACGTTTTTAACTGTTTGGTAAGCATCAATTATAAGTTGAGTTCTGTTGGGGAAAAGGACAGAAAAGTACCTGTAATTTACAGAAAAAAAGGGAACATTTTTTTATTGGTGGCAGTCAAATGCTTCTAAACACAGATTGAAAGACTCTCACTGAAAATACTGTTGTTAAGCTTCAGTCAGAATCAGTTTTAGTATGCAGCTTGTAACTTTATTTCCCTCTAAAATCAGCTCTAATTACAGTAACCTGCAAGGTAAGGTTTTCTGGGCAAGCACCAAAAGAAGTTTGGTCATTAATGGGCAGTTTGTTGCTGGATATTCTGCCAAGACCCTCCACAAACTTTGTAGAAATTCTTATTTCATTTTAATGAAGGATTATCCTTATAGGAAATGAGAGTCTTAAGTCTTCATACAAGTAATTATTCCTCAGGTAGAAATAATGAATGTGAATTGGCTTTTTAAGGATTTAACAGATAGCAGATTGAGGGAGGATGAGATTTCCTGGAAAAAATATTTGACTCTCTGCATCCAGTGTCTAATCTGTCCTCATGAAGGTCAATGACCTGTCTGCAGGGCTTCTTCAGCTTCTTCTCCCTGACAGCCTCTGATGGGTTAGAGATGACAATCCCAGTCACCCAAATCAGAGCTTGCTTCTCCAGGGCTGGTGATGTGGAACTCCAGCCAGGTCTCCTGACTCTCTGAGCTGAATACTGAACGTTTGTCCCCTCTCCAACCCTACTGCAGTGATTCCACACCCTGATGGTGCTTGCGCCGGGTGCCACAGCCCTCTGGAGGTGCAAGCTGGCAGGACCAGCTCAGTGAGCTCTCACACAGCACACGGCTGCAGAGGGTGCTGATACACCAGCTCTGGGGGAGGGGATGGGGATCTTGGGCCCAAACACAGAGGGGAGGAGAGTGAGCGAGTCAAGATAGGGCAGGAGGCTGAGAGGCCTATTGAAATATTTAATAGAGCTGAGAGAAAACACGTCCAAATCAACCCTTTGTGCTGTGATTTACTGCCAGTGTGTCACACTCAGTGCTGGCCTAGCCCAATGACCCAGAGCTGTGGCTGATCACAGGACAAACCAATACATCTTATTGCAGCAGATTTATTTCATTTCCTGGGCTGGAGTCATTATTGGGAAACAGGAGGTCTGTAAGGAGCTGTGCTCTCCAGAGAAGCTGCACTCCATGCAAACAGCTGAATTTTTGGAGAACCCCAAACCAGCTGAAGCTGGCAGGGACCTCCAAGCCTGCCCAGTGCAAGCCCGACTCATAGCAGGGCCAGCTGGAGCAGGGTACTTTAGGCCATGGCCAGCTGCTATCACCAGACACCCGGCCTGGGGCTGGGGGAATAAGCCCTGCCAGGCTGGGGACCACAGGGAAGCTGTGCTCACTCCCAGCAGCTGCTGCAGATCAAAGAAGGCATCCACTGCCTGAGCCTTTCCTCCCTGTGCTGAGAGCAAGGCAGGGGCCTGGGCCTGGAGGAAGGGGAGCTGTAGGTGTATGAGGAGGGAGGCTGGGTCCTGCTGCTGCCCTGCCCTGCTCCACCTCCTCAGAGCACAACCCCTGCCTCTCTTGCCTCTCCTCACCCACATTTCTGTCCAGTAATGAAGAGCAGCAGTGTTTCACCCCAACACCAGCTCATCCCTGAGTGCACAGAGCCTCCTCCAGCAGCCCTGCAGCCTTGGGCTACACTAACTACGGGCACTCATCACTCTCCCACTGGGGACTGTGGGGCTCCCAATGCCCCCAGTGTATCCCTGTAAATCCCACCAGCCACAAGGAAACTTGACATAGAGAGAGAATACAGAAGCTATCTCATCTGGTACCAGGCTGGGGGTGGCAGTCTTCACCCAGCATACAAAAATGTAGCTTGCTTTTGACTTTTTTCCCCCCATCATTTTTAGCAGCCCATGAGAGGAGAGCAGTGGGGACAGCAGCCTCAGCTTAGTTCCAAAGCTGCATCTGCCTCCCCTCAGCCAACCTGCAGGTTATGGGTACCTCAAACACCAGGGAGAGCACAGGAGAATCCACACAGCCTGAGACTGACTGCCTGAAGTCACTCTCCAGCCCCATCACACTGTCTGATCAGACATCCTGGACAATGATGGAGCTCACTGGGAGCAGTCAGACAGTTTTGATGCCATTTCACCATGAATATATTAAAACAAGTACCAATCTCATGGCAATGCTTATTCCAAGGCACCACTTTCCTGTGGGGACCTGGCCACCTGCTGCAAGCCACAACTGCCACTTTAGGGATGGAGAAGTCATCTGGCACTTGCAGGACAGCTCCTTACCTACTGCCAACAGCCTCCCCTTTGCAGCTATAGCCATGCTGAGTGACCCTGAGTAAAGGCTTCAGATGGAAAATCTGTATGTGGGATTTGGTGACAGCTGGATGGGGACATGGGGTCTCACCAGCCTCAGCTGTGGAAATGGTTTTGAGAAGGAAAAGCTGCGGGGCTGGGAAGGCTGAAAATGCCACATGTTAAGGAGAAGGGCAGGATGTGCCAGCAGAGCAGGGCTTGGCTCACCTTGCCCTTGTGCCTTGTCACCATGCACGAACTGGTGGATGCAGCTGGGAACAGAGAGCTGGCCATGGAAATTGGGATTAATTCTCCCTATAGAGGTGGTTTTGATAGATTAGGCAATTAACAAAGTGCACTGCAGCACACAAGAAGTGTAAAAAAAATATTAAAAATTTAAGACTAAGCCTCTGAATATAAGTCCTGGAAAAAAAACTATTTTTTAGAGAGAGATTTAGATCTTGAAACAGCCACATCCTCAGCCCAGTGCTGCCTTCTGACTTTGCCCCCCTCTACCCAGGACACTGTCCCTTGACATCATGTAGTGGTGTGGCAGAGACACTACGTCCCCACACTCACACTTCACTAAGCATCCTCCATACCTTATGCCCTACTTCCTTCCCCCAGTCTCTGCTCAGGATTTGCTTTGTGTTTTTTCCTGCTCATGTTGCCGTGGCAACCTGATCCAGTCCCAGTTCCACATATCACCTTGATTATGAAGTTTAGCTAATCCAGCCCCCTCTGCCCTCAAACTGCTCATGTATCTCAAACTGCCTCCCTGAGAGGCCCCCAAACTCTCACTGTTCCTTCAGGCATGGACCTTCCCCCCCTCTCCAGCCCCCTTTCTCCACCTTTAATGCAATGTAAGTAACCCTCTTTTCAATGGGGATGGACACATGATTCACTGCTTTTGTGAGAGTGGAGGGCCTTTATTTTCCTTTTTTACACCTGAGTCCCCTCAAGGGATGTGCTCCCTTGGCACCAGTGCACTGCAGCTTCTACGCCCCTTACACTGTGCATAACTCCTGCATCTTCGTAAGGATCTGTGTATTCTGATCTTCTGAAGAATGATCCACAGAACAGGGCTAGTTTGGAAGCCTTTCATTTCCCTGCCCCTTTCTACCTGCAACAAAAGGCACCTAAGTAGCCCTAGTGTGGTGCCAGTGTTACTGTGTTAAAAGACTGTGGGGAGGTCATTTTGGACATTTCTTCCTTCATACAATGTATCCTACTGCTCCCGTATGACCTCCTGCTTTTCTGTTTGGCATTGAGGATTTTATTTGAGCTTTCCTGGGACATCACAGCACCCAGAATCAGAGTGTGCTAGCTACGGTAAAAGGTTTCACCCATCAGAAAAACAGATGGATCCTTGTATCCTCCTGAAACCCAGATCCCAACATCTCCTATAAAAGTATCCAACCAAATTAAACTCACACATTCTTCCAGATTTTTTTCATCAAAATCAAGATGCAGAAAATATTCCTGGTAGTACTGCAGTTAACTCTCAAAAGGCAAAAGCTTTCCATACTTCAGGTCTGTGCAGTTTCTCAATCACACACACACATTACTGGGTGGGTAATATATAAATAAGTGAGTGAAAACCTGCCCTGGAGACTCGCTAACAAACAGCCCCAGGATGAGACTGTGGAACTGCTGATGGCAAATGTGTGTGACTGGTTCCCAGAGAGTTCAGCTGGTTGCTTGATGGGCTGAATGTGTTAGACTGTGCATCAGGAGAAGAGTTGAGATGCCATTCATTTTGGGTCAAGTGGAAGTGAAACTGCAGCAGCTGAAGTGCCCAAGTATGTTTGTGCAGGGAGCTCTGTGTGGGTCAGGGGTGACTGGAGGGACACCAGCGCAGGGGACAACTGGCAGCAAGTCTCTTCAGCCAGCCCAGAGCAACTCAGCAGGTGACCACTGAGATTAGAGAAAAAGGAATTTACCTTTAAGTTCCTCACTTACTTCCCACAAACTGTAGAAGCCTTGGAAGAAGCACTTTGTGCCTTGCACAAAGCAAAGGCCACAGCACTGTATGGGTGACTTTAGTTCAGATGGGGCATCACTCAGCCCTGATCTTGAAAACACTCACAAAGATTTGGAGCAACTACTGTAACTAGCTGCAGTTCAGTTCTACAGAATGGGGAACACGTTTGCCAAAAATCAATCCAACAGTAGTTGCTTTGTAAAAGTAGCTGGAGCAGAAGGCAAAAAAATTGAGTGTTTAATAGCAGAGCCACCAGATTTTCATTATCCCACAAAGCTGCCGTGTAGTTTTGGTGACAACTTGTATGAACTGTGTCACTCATCACCTTTATAAGCACTATCAGCCAGAAATGTAGAAAGGGAAGCTGTCAGTGCACAATGATGAGCTGCCTCCCTCCCCTCTTGGAGATATGCAGGATTGCCAAACAGTCTCTCACTGTCAGCTTCTCCCCATTGGCTGTGATCTCTCTGCATCCTGGACCAAGAGGCTACGGCTCTATCAGAGCCAGCTCTGGATCTCACCAGGATTCAGCTGTGGTACCTGTGGTGGGTGGATGTAACAGAACCATTTTCCATTTGTTCTTGTGGGTGTGATTCCTCTGTTGCACTGGGGAGCGCAGCCAGGGCAGCCCCAGCACAGCACAGTCACGGTCATGCTGCATTTTTTTAGCCATCAAACTGATTTCAGCAATTTTCTTAACAAAACATAGAATTAGGACAGTTCCCCATTAGAAAACAGCAACTCCTGCTCTTTTCCCAGTCCATAATCAAGTCTGATGGTGTAAATTGCTGTAAGGAAACCAGTCTTTTTGGGCAGAGGACATTGCAAACCCATGGTGGGACACTGGGACAGTTGGCAGCTCTGCATAGCTGCATTCAGCCCGTCAAAAATATCCTCAAGAAAGGAAGAGACACTTACCTGGTGTCACAGAACCACTCTCTGATATGGAAAACATCACATTAAGATCATATTCAAAGCTATTCTTACCCTTCCCTTATTTTAGGCAAGCCCATGGCTATCTGAGCTATTTTGCAGAGCAGTGTGAAGCTGTCACCCTAAAAGGTGACCCAAATAAACAAATGAAACCTTGAGAAAAATTCTGTAATTAAGTAACTCACCTTTTATTTTGTTCATTTACACTTCTGGCACTGACAATTCTTTGAAGATATTTATTTTTATGTAAAGACCAAACTTCATTAAAGCAATCATAAGTCAGTCAAATAATTTTACATCACTTAAGTTTCAGAAAATGTACAACACTTTCATACATTATAGGCTTGACCGGTTGGAAATGGAAATGGCACATGTTTGACATTGCTAAGAAATGACTTGGACAACCCAGCAAATTGTTTTGCCAAAACCTGTTTTGTACTGAATACCATAACCTGTGCCCAGGGATTACATTGTGCCTGATGGCACCACATGCACATTATTCAGCATGGAATTATTACTATCAACTTGGTCCCCAATAATGTCTCAAATATTCTACATGGCATTTGTCACACAAAGATCCAGTTAACCACTTTGTAGAGAAGTGAGATTCACAATGGAAAGCAGAGACGTGACTCGTGTCACTTCCCAGCGATGTCCCGGACCAGCAGGACACTGAGCACATGGAGAATATCAAGCACATGAATAATCCTATCAGTTTCACAGGGACTGTTGGAACACTTGAAATCAAACAGATGGCAGGCGTGCACTAGGCAGGGCCCGCAGGGTAACGCAGCATCCCAGCACCATGAAACCATCTCGTTTCACCCCTGCTGAGGATCCACCAAGTTTCTCCTGCAGAAGTCACGATGATGGTCATACATTCAGTCCTCTCCAAAGTCTGTGTAATGTTTAAGGCATCAAGAGAAATTTGCCTTTATTTTAACATTTCAGAAATAGATGGTTCCTTTAGAAATAGGTGGACAATATTCATAATTCATCAGTATGCTCCTTATTTATATAAATGTGATGAAAGGCCAAAACAAATTCTGACAAATTTTTCTCAACGAAATCAAGGAGTGTAACTGAACTGGAGTTGAAGCTTTAGCATTACATGTGCCAGATCATTCACATGTAACATACTGTCTAGGGACAAGGTGAAAAAGCAGGGATTTAGATGAAGTCTGTATTCTTGAGGCCTGACTCTTGTCAAACTTCCCCTGGCATAAGTGAGCTCTACTGAAGCCAATGAGTGAACACCTCTGATGAGAGGTGTGAGTAAGATTAAAAACATGCTGCTGGTTCACACTAACAGGTCATTGTGGCTAAAGTATATTCTCATATACAGAACTCTGCAACACTATTAACACCCATTTACAAAACACTACAGTGATGGCTATTGGCACATAAAAAACTCCTTCTCTATATGAAAACATACACAAAATAGATAAGAACTGCCTTTTTTTCCAGACTTTTAAAATCTATATATAGTTGCCTTTGAGGAATTTTAACCCCCAGTATCACAAACAACAATATTTCTTTAACAATGTTCACCTAGAATTTTACTGTGCTGACATTTGTAACACTGCCACAATCTAGACCACTTGTGGATTATGCTTAACTGTACTGTACACAAGGTGATGAAGATTGATAGAAAACCACTAAGATTTTTGCACAAAAGTATGACTTGTTAAAATCCAGAGAACAATTGAGTCACTTTATAGGCAGCAGCTACATGTAAGCTGTAAATGTTACCCGCAATAAAAACACATTTTGCCATAAAGCACATATTGTGGTATTATCTGCTTCTGGCCTGGTACACAAAGCTTGATTTTCTTCCCAATGCAGAGGAATGGGTTTGGTTAGCTTGATTCTCTCTCAGAAAAAAAGTGCACACATATCTTACTCTTTAAAGTGCTTAGCAGAACTGTCTCTTCTGCCTTGATTTCTGCCCCAAGATCATTCTCTGCTGTAAAGATTCTGCCTCTTTTGCAGTAGTGATGTTCAGCCAACAAAGCCCCTTACGCAAGTAAAATTTCAAGACGACCATGTTAGAACAGCCTCAGTGAGAAGCAGAAATCTGGGTAAAAAGTGGAGAAGTACAGGGTCTGTCTTTTTCTTGCCCACTGAATGCCTGTGGGACTGCACCCAATACTCCCATGGCCTAAGGCAAGACCCTTGCTCAGGGCCTGTAGCAGCCCCTGAAGGTCAGAACTTCTCCGCAGTGCTCAGCCCAAGTGGCAACGAATGGCAAAAGAGATTTCACAGAGGAAAAGTGTACTAGCTTTGCCAACTCCACTGCCACGTCCTCACCTCCACACAGGCATGGGAGAGCAGCACTAGAGTGCTTCTTCCCCTGACAGCCCCTGCATTCCTATCCACAGGACCAAGCAAAGTCCCTCACTCCACAAGGGAGACAAGTCAGAGACTGCTGCTGCTGGCTACAACACCCATCTCTACTGAAACTTGACTTTGTGGTGCTTTCAATGCATCATTTCCTTCTTCTCCCCTCTCAACCCTAACTCCTACACGAGTGAAATGGGGCATCATTAACACATTCAAAAATAAATTAGTGTTGGAACAATGGTCTTTTGTGATTTACCCTTTCTTGCCCCACAATTTCTGCCAGCATTGTCACTGCACCTCCCAAGGAAACACCTACAAGAGTGACAGATCCAAGGTGCCCACACAGCAATGCAACTCCAACCCTCCAAATGACTCCTGGGCCTTGTTTTGACTCTGCCTATTTTCAAAACAGGTTTGGTTCTCTTGTTAAAAGATTATTTTGATCAACAAAGTGACAAGGGGAACAAAAAGGTGCCAAATTATTTCAAATAACTTAGCACGGTGAACAAACTATTATATGCAAATAAATATGAATTAAATTTAAAAATACTAAAAATGCATCACGATTTGTTTCTTTTATAGTTGGTGTTAGCTCAGAACATGTACATTTGGTAGATAATTCAGAATTAAAATATCTCAAATTGTTGGGTTTAATCAATATGCCCAACTCAACCAGCAATATTACTCCAGTACTCCTGATGCACAGAATACCTGAATTAAGTGTGCAGTACTTCTAAAGAAACAATTTCACATCTTCTGCAAAAAGCTTTCAATAAATGAATATTGTGCTTACATATATTATTTATGCTACTTCATAAATGAAAATCTTGCAATAAGAAATTATTCAGTTACACTGTATTTTTATTCTTTTATCTGGAATGTTACTAACTCTTACCTTTAGCAAAAATCTCTTAAAACTTAAAATACTCATAAATATAAAAAACATTTGCAAAATGGAAACATATTTCTAATTTTCTTCATAAACTCTAAATGTTCACAGATTCTAAAAATAAAACCCTAATAGCATAAGCTAAGTTGAAGTATCTGATCTAATTTTTAATACAAGTGATGCTTGGTACTACATTCAGTGTTTGAAAGGTATGGAATGCTGTCTTGGGGTGAAGAAACCTAAAAGGAAGACGTAAACCCTGCCCTCTGTGGGCACAGAGCAAGGAGGGACGATAAAGAAGCCAATGTATTTTGTACCCCTATGGCCAGTAGCAGTGAGGAATAAAACACATGTTTCAATTGCTGTGTCTTGTGAGAAAGGACAGGGGATACAAACCTTCCAAACCGTTCTCAACAAGACTCAACCTGTGTGACAAAATGAGCCCAGTGCTGTAGGCGACTGAGCGCCCCTTTGGGAAGGTCCATGAAACAAGGCTGGCAGAGAGAGACAATCTTCTGCTGCTAAAAAGCCCCAGCACTGCCTGCAAAACAGAAGAGGCTGCTGACCCCGTGACAGTGACCTTTCCAGCAACTCCAGCTATGCCCAAACCCTGCAGTGTTCCCTCTCCCTGCGGACACAAGGGTGAGGTCAGCGTGGGGCCGGCGCTGGGACGCCGGGTCCCACCTCACTCCTGCTCCAGCAAAACACACCAAGCGAGGGAATGTTCCCAGGTGAGAAGGTGAGTATGGGCTCCTGCTTTTGGGGCCATCAGCACCCTAAGGCCCCATCCCCAGAAGCCTGTAAATACCCACTTAAACCCATCGACTTTGTGAGCACAGGTTGGCTGTTACACACCGATTCACACGCTGCTCTAGGTAACAAAACTGCTTCCAATAGGGGTCTTCAAACACAATTTTTTTGTTTCAGAAAAAAGTTAATTTCTCCTTGAAACAATTTGGTTCTTCTCTGTGCCAAGTATCTTTTTTTCTCATTTCAGGTACTGCACCTTCAGTGAAGGCTTCAAAGAGGTGACAGCCGAACGGAGACATCCCCCAGCAGGGGCATTTGTAGAGAGGTCTGGGGACCTCAGCATTTTCAATAGATAGATCTGGAGATCTCAGCATTTTCTACAGCTGGTGCTTTCAAGCATAAAAATATTGTGCGCTTAGAAAGGTGGCAAGATGGAAGGCATGAGAATCCAGCCCTCTCACCGCACAGGAGACGTTCAAGGTCGGGCTGCTCTTTGTAAAGATTTGAAATTCCCTCTGTCTACTATGTTTTTCCCTTTTAGCCCCAGTCAAGTCACAGAAGGATTCCTTAAAATGTTTCCTTTCCAAAAATATATCTCTGATTAACAGAAAAGAAAAAATAAAAAAGAAAAGAAACCAAAATACACCCAATCCCTGAAGGTCAATAATTGGAGAATAAGAACTCCCCCCACAGAAGATCAGATAACATGTCAGACTTCTTTACAAAAACAAAACCCCGTGTTATCCAATAAAAATAATTTAGTAACAAATGTCCAGGCCTGGTTTTGATAGCAATCCAACATTAAAAATAATTTTCAACCCAAGAAAAACCCACAAACCAAATCTATAAAAGTTAATGAACCTAATTACTTCTTTCGTCTTTACATAATGAAAAATAAACGTATTTTTTACCAAATAAATAGGTGTCAGCCCACAGGCAGAGGAATTTTTCCACATTCTTTCATGAAGCAAATGTTTCAAAGATAAGAATTTGAATAGTTGATGCTTTCAAACTCATATCTTTGAAGACTTAAAGCAGCAAGGACAGGACAAAGAAAAAAAAAACTATAGTATTTTTATGTAGCTGCATAAAATTCAATTTGCCAAGGCAAGCAATCATGGCGGGTGAATAAAATACCATTCATATTTTCATTACCATGCTAAAGGCAGTCAAGTTAGTTTTGTGCCTGACATTTTCTTGACAAGTTTGCAATGCTTCAGTAAGGCAATTAATATGAGATGCAGGCTTCTGCCTGTGGCTAATATTTCTCTTTAGATCCAGCAAGACACCAATTGACTAAGGAAATTTGAAGAAAAATGTGCTGGGAGCCATTTACTCTGAACATATGGAGATAAACTGAAGGCAACAATCATTCACAAGCAAAAGGCACAGGAGGGATGACCACTGTGCATTTAGTAGCACAAACCCTCTCCTCTCCTTCTCTTTCCTTTAGCTAATGGTATTTTTGTGTTCAAAACTAGGCACAAACCAGTACGTTCAAATGCTAAAAAGGAAAACAAATATCCTTTTTTTTTAACTGAAGCCTCAGTGTTGTACCTAGCAATATATACCAGTACATTTGTACGTGCAGCCACGTCCTGAGCTCTGTTTTCCTGCTGTCAGTAATTAATTTTTCCAGTTTTTCTCACAAACATAAACTCCCAGCTGCAGCACGTACTCAGGAGCAGCAGTGGGTGGATAACCCGGTGTAGCACAGACCCACCACCCTAGTGAACCCCCACCCAGGTGAGTATGGCTCTCTATTTGCTATCTCAAATAAATAATGGAAATTCTCTTTGGGTAAATTTGGGAAATGTCCCTCTGATGGATACAGCTGAGGCATTCATCCTTTGTTACACTGCACAGCAGAGCTTCTTCCTTGGCTTCTATGGGATGGGGATCCAACAGCTGTCAGCCGCTTTCTCATCAGCCACTCGATTATTTCAGGTTTTGTCAGTACTGGAGATAAGGACAGCCCCTGACCATCTAGCCTTCTGTATTCACCTGGTACAGTGCACCCTACTAGACATCTGGGCTTGGAGCAGTGTCACACACACTTGGTAAAGTCACATAATTGTGGAATTCAATCTCTTTTGGAAGCCATTGCTTTTAGTTATCAAGAAAATGCTAGCATATTGAATTTCCTCCCAAATGGAGCATTTTTGAACATGAAGGCATTTTAAAGTACACAGTAGAAAGGAGAACCAGACCAGAAGCAGGGCAGTGAGGTCATCAGAGAGCTGCTTTTCCCCCAGAAGGCTTTTAAATGATTAAATACATCAGCAGCTGAAAATTATTCCACATCAGAAGCATCATTGTCAGAAAGATGGTAATTACTTCCCTTCACCCGAATATACTCGATATACCTCCCTTCATCAGAATCTGACATACCACATGTACATAGCCTGTTTTCAAACAAAGATTCAATTTCCTCCAGTTTTTTCCCTTTAGTCTCAGGAAGGCAGCCGTAGATGAAAACCAGTCCCAAGGCAGCAAACCCTGCGTAGAGGAAGAAGGCTCCTGCAATGTAAAACCATTGTCACAGTCAGTTACAGAGGTTCCCATCCTTCCTCTGTGCCAGAGCAGAGGGAGTGACAAAAGCAGCAGGCTCTGCCTACGAAGGAGAGTGTAAAAGCAAAGGCTGGAGTGGCAGAGTTACAAAAATGAGCTGTGGGTGTAGGAGAAGGACTCTTTATTGCCCCATTCCTCAGCAAATTGACACAGGCAATTCCAATTCATGTTAAAGATAATACACACCCTTTCTGAGCAAGCTGCTCTGCTCTTAAAATAAACAGCAATTAGACAATCACATGCCCAAATAAAAAAAAGCAGATGTGAAGGGAAAGAGCTTTCTTGATTTGCCTTGAGAGTGAAGGACATATTAAGGCAAGTCCTCAAAATGAAAAGCTCTAGCAAAAGAAATGAGTCAGGATTAAAACAATGTTTGTGACTTTTACACCTAATTCTTATTCAAAAGTGCTTTGTGGAGATACTCAATACTGAGAAAGAGCTTGTTCTTGCCCATGATCCACCAAATCTAGAGGGGCAGAAAGGTACCAAAGAACCAACAAACATTTACCTAGTGTTGCTACACTGATGTCTCAAAGAAATAACAAGTAGAGCTGAAAGGCTCTGCACTAGTAAGGATGTGAAGGTCACATTAACTCCCTGTCAGATTAATGTGATTTAAATTACTTGTACTGGAGTGGCTGAGCAGTAACCTAACAAACACTCCACAGGCTCCCACAGACAGCACTTTATCAACAGCTACAAACACCATCTGATACTGGCCTTGGATGTCACCATAAACTGGAAAACTGCAGATGCTGTCACCTTAAGTGGGAGTCAGCATTATTTCACTAAATCAAAAGTGTTTGTTTCCCAGCACCTCTGTTTTAATCAACTGTCTAGGTTCTCAGTGAAGGACAAAAAGAAATGGTTCTTATGAAAGCCAGACCAAACTCTATGGTCCAAGCAGGTTGTATCAGATCTCTAGCCTTACAAAACCACAGTGGGCTGAGAACACTGCTTTGACACTTCATAGCAAAACCAGTGGAGGGACCCAGAATCCAGAGAAAATCTCTGTGCCAATGGCAGTAGTGCACATATGAACATGTACTATTACTTACCATAGTAAGTCAGAAATTCAGCTGTATGCAGAAATGTCAGTGACACAAGCACATTGAAAACCCAGTTGACTCCAGAAGAACATGCATTTCCTGTACTTCTAGCCCAAAGTGGATAAATTTCAGAATTGACAGTCCAGGGCATAGGACCCATTCCTAAGAATCAGGAATAAAAAGAGCAATCTGACATTAATGGCTGGACTCAAAAATAAATGTACCATGTAACTTCACTATTTGACATTTTAAATGAAAACAAGTATTTTCTTACCAGGTGCAAAGAAAACCAAATACAAAATAAGGCCCAGAAGCGCTGTCCAAGAGTACGGAGTGGGGCAGAAATTGTATGCCCAAAATAAATCTTCCTTTTTGAATACGGTTTCGTTTGAACACCTGAAAATCAACAAAACTCCTTTTGATTAAAGAATTTTCAGTGTTTCAATAGTTGTCATTGCAATATAAACATGACAAGTAATGTCTTAACAAAAGCTGGCCAACGTACAAGTAAGATAAAAAAGCTTAATCCCTGTACATTTATCAACAGCTTTGAGCAAAGTTCTACATTCGGAAACACATTTTTTTCTCAAGTCTGGACTTAGGAAGAGTAATCAGCAGAACATTGTTGAATTTAAATACTTGCCTGGTATTTACAGATCTCTTTCAAGCAACCAATATTTACTACACAAGTGGTGATACCAAAGCCAACAAGACCAATTCACAGGAATATCACCCAGTGCAAAACCAGCTGCAGCAGCAGGACTGTGAGCTGAAGACGCTGCACTCGAGGGTTTAAGGTGAGATGGAATTTAGCCCTTACCCACAGCTGAGCCAACTACATGCAGCACACTTCAGGTGTAATCAGCAGTGTCTATGGAGTGTGCCATGGTCAAGTGATGTTTTAAAGTAAAGAAGTGAGTATTTTCCTTCCTACACAGTGAAATAGTTCAGGAGAAGGTAGCACTTGTAATTAGCTACTGGAAGGAAATATGTCTCTGTTCCAAGGCCCATGTGGGAATTCCATATTTCAAGGATTAGGTATAAGATCAGGTATTTCCCTCTGACTGCCAACAATATAACATTTTTTAAAGGCATACTGGCAACTTTATTTTTTGTTGCAATTTTTTTAAAATTAACATTTGTTTAAAGGAACACATCATAAATATAACTAGTGAAACTTTTCATCTGCCACCACATCAGCTGCTAGAGATTAAAAATCCTATACTTTCAGGAGAGAAGACTTCAGCAGACACTATCTTTCATATGCAAACAGTGTTATTTGCTTGCAAAGAAGAAATCACAGAGAGCTGAACATCTGCCTGGGTTATGAATTCCAGAGCAGCTGAGCACTTCTGTGAAGGATATGACCCTCTTGACAGTAGGGAAATCAAAATGATGCCTGCAACGAGCAATAGGTGGGCAACAACTTGTGGATGGTGGGGTAACAGCCACCCTGCAATGCTTCAGAGTTGAACACCAATGTACTAAGCACTGATGGTCAGCCCACCAGCACTCCTGGGGCAGAAATCTTCCCTATGCCATCACTGATGAAAGGAAAACATTTAAAGCAGGATATCATGGTGAAGTCCTAGACCCAATTTCAGAACAGCTGGAAATCCAAAGCTCCAAAATATTTAAAAGAGAGAGGTTAACCCTACAAATACTGGGAAAATGCACTTCTGAAACCTTGGTAAAACCCTAATGCTTCCTTAATGCCAGTAACCTGTAAGATGTGCAGTTCCACTTTGCCCTTGAGCAGCATCTGATCAGGTGGAGAAATGCTTCATTTGGGGTCAGCAATGCAGCCAGTACCAACGTGCACCTTTCCACCCTTCCACAGCTCTGCCCTGCTGAGTTCCCATCTCATCCAGGCACTGGATGCATTTTCACTCTTGAGGTGGAGAACACATAGAAACAGATCAGCTGAACATGCCTCTCAAAGACATGCCCTTTGTGCCTGGACACAGACTGGCCCACTGCAAGCACACAGGAGTGCTTGGTTTCCCACTGCTTTAACATCATCACTTTTGCCTCTTTTGCTGTCATGCGAATTTCATTTGCAGGTGTTTGTAATGAATACAAGCTGATGAGCACTTTAAAGCATCTTGATGCTGAGATGAATTTCTCCATTCTGCCCAGCCAGATTGGCAGCTCTGCAGAGAGAGCCTCACGCTTTCTCTCAAACAAAAGTGTAAACAAAGACATACTTGGTTTATTATCCTGCATCCATTGCCATGAGCACAAACCAACATGCTGATTCATGCATACAGAACTGCAGGCAGGCCAGCGTGTTTCCTTCCCCTGCCATCTTTCCCCAGTTGTGTCCTACTTTTGACAGAAATGATACAAGGGAAAACCAGATGTCTCCAAAGCCTCCTGTGACTGAGGCCGCTCATCTATCCTCCGCTGTCTGCCCCTAACAGAGAGGAAATTTTGTTGCAAAAAAGCAGATTCAGTGCAATGAAATGGGAAAAACAGCCCTTGAGACTAGATTAAAAAGAAACCCAGCAGTAATAAACTGTGTTTTCCTTATCCTTCAGTTGTAAATCAGCATGGTACACATAGTAAAAGCAAAGACATCTGCATTTGCTGGCATCTTGCAGTGCTGAAAATGTTAAAAAAATAACACTCCTTCAAGGCTGGAGATTTATTCAAGCTCTGTTACTGGCTATTTCTACTACTGTACCATTGTTTCTATAAGACCTATTATTTTGATGAAGAATGTGTTTATAATTAGCATACAGTTTATTACCAGACCAAATTTTGAATTTTTCCTGCATGAAGAAAGCATACATGATGGAAGCAGAGGAGCAGCTACCCATCGCTTCATAAGCTGAAACACAGAAGAAAATCAAAGAATCATAGAATGGTGTGATCTGAAAGGGACCTTAAAGATGACATCATGTTCCAACCCCTGCCTTCCATGGGCAGGGACACTTTTCACTAGACCAGGTTGCTCAGAGCTGTATCTAAACTGTCCCTGAACGCTTCCAGGGATGCAGCATCCACAGTGTCTCTGGGCAGCACGTTCCACAGCCTGTTAACATCCCTGTCTGGTTGTGGGAATTGAGTGCACCCTCAGTAAATTTGCAGACAACACCAAGTTGGGTGTGAGTACTGATCTGCTTGAGTGTAGGAAAGCTCTGCAGAGAGACCTGGACAGACTTGATCAATGAGCTGAGGACAAGATTGCAGGAGGTTCAAGAAAGCCAGATGCTGGGTCTTGCATTTGTGTCCCAGCAACCCCAAGCAGTGCTTCAGGCTGGGGCAGGAGTGGCTCAAGAGCTGCTTGGCAGAAAGGGACTTGGGTGTGCTGGTTGACAGTGGGCTCAATATGAGCTAGTGTGTGCCCAGGTGGCCAAGAAGGCCAATGGCACATTGGCCTGTGTCAAGAATATTGTGGCCAGCAGGAGCAGGGCAGTGATCATCCCACTGTACTCAGCACTGTACTGCACCTCGAATCCTGTGTTCAGTTCTGGGATCATCACTTTAAAGAGGACATTGAGGTGCTGGAGCACGTCCAGCCAAGGACAACAAGGCTTGTGAATGGTTTAGGAAACAGATCTTATGGCTAATGGCTGAGGGAGCTGGGTTTGTTCAGTCTTGAGGAGAGTCAGGGGACATCTCATTGCGGTCTGCAACTACCCAAAAAGAGATTGTAGCTAGACAAGGGCTGGTCTCTTCTACAGTGACTCAAGGAAGAGAATCAGAAGAAATGGCCTAAAGTTGAGACAGGGGAGATTCAGATTAGATATTAGAAGAAGTTTTTTCTCTGTTAGGGTGGTCAGGCATTGGAATAAGTTGCCCAGAGAGTGTCAGAGTCACCATCTCTGCAGGTGTTTAAGGGGCTGGTGCTGGGTAATGTGCTTTAATGGTTACAGTGGTAGTAACCATCAGCTGGGCTGATGTCAGACTTGATGTCAAAGAGCTCTTCCAACCTTGATGATTCTATGGTTCTATGAGGTTCACATGTGCTCAGCTCTCAAGCCTGTCCAGGCCCCTCTGGATGACACCCTTCCCTGCAGCATGTTAACAGCACCACAGAGCTTGGTGTTGTCTGCAAACTTGCTGAGGGCGCAGTTGATCCCTGTCCCTGTCATAACAAAGCTCTTAAACAGCACCAGTTCCAGTCCTAACCCCTGAGGAATTCCACTTGCCACTGGTGTTCACTTGGTCATTAAGTTGTTGGCTGAAACCAAGTTGAGTGACCATCCAGGCAAATCCCTGTAAATTGTACAAGTGAAATGATGCAGTCAGGTGCAGAGAGTTTGTCTGTACCAACGTGCTGGTAAGAGTCACATTGGTGCACCCAGCGAAGAAAGGTACACCACACACAGCCTCTGAAATTACTGCCAAACCAAATGCTACACTGAAAACCTTTACTGTGAATTTCTTTGGCTATGTGTTCTCTACAGGCTGCTTAAGATGCACTCTTAAATCAGTTCTAATTAGTGAAAGTTTGACCTACCAACAATTGATGCAAAAAATTAATCTGACTGGGAATAAATAAGAAGATCGGTAGATTTTCAAATTATAAGCATTATATGGTCAGTTTCAAAATCACAGAATCCATCCTCTATCAGATATGGTCTGAAGCTCAAAAGAACTAAAGTTTTGCTCCCCATCTCCTTAAATTACCTTCATATGGCACATGAAAGGAAAGTGGGGGTAGTCCAAAATATTATTGTAAATAACAGGAGGATTAAACAGGATAAAACCATTTCCTTGATAATCAATGTAAATTTTCCTAATACTCAAGCCATTTTGGCGGTACAATAATTCTGAAGCACGACACTGAAAATCCCAGTGTGAGAAATGGAAAAATGTAGCACAGGCACAAGACAGAGACCAATCTGATTTTCTTCTCAAATATCCATTAATTTTTGCTTTGCTGTACAGTGAGGACTGTCTAGCCCTAAAGATACTTTTGTGTGAATTAATTGTTTCATTGTGAACAGTTCATATATTTTTAATATGAAAGCTGCTGACTTCTCACTGTCTTTTAAGCCCTTCAGAAGCATCTTAAATAGATTTAGATGAAAAATCTTAAAAGGTCAAAATTCAAATCAAGTCAGGCAAAGGAAATTACTTCTGAAGAAAAACACTAATGTGATTGTCCATTTCTGTAAAATGCTTGTTAGAACAAGCATATTTCAAACTTACACATTCTGCTCTGAGATAAACTTTGACATCAGGTGCTGATGGCAGAGAAAGATTTTATATTTAATTCACAGTCTCACTAATCCCCTATATCTTTGTTCTAACACAAGTAAAACTACTTAAGGACTGCTCTCATGCCAGCCTTTTGAGCCTGGGTTATCAGGATGATGATAATCTACAATTTGCCAATTTAAGTCTCGAGTGTAACAAAAATATATTTGATTTACTAAAAATCTCCTTCAAGGAGATTTTTAAAGTCTCCCATGTAGAGTGCTGACTTTTATATCATGACAATCCACTGAACAATATAAATTCATGCCATGTTTATTGACTCATGTTTTCATCTGAAGTCTGTCATGGAAATGACAGAGGAGAATAGAGACATAATTTAGAGTGACTGCTGTTTGGATGGAGGAAGGTTTTTGTGGATGATGCTTGGGAACATTTAAGATTATTTATCCACAAGCAATTACTCATCCTGTAGAAGAATCTGAATCTCAGCATTTGGATTAGTTCTCATAAGTTCAAGCCCTTCTTCTTCTGCTAAAGACATTTAGTTGTCTGAACAAACCCCCAATACCTTAGAGGGCAGACTGTAGCACGGTACCAGATGAACTGTACAATAACTTGGTGGTTGTCAGACATGTAACCAAGGAGAACTTTGGAAACCGCCTCTACCCTGTCCATCAAGTGGCCTCTCAAATCCACCCATGTACATCCAAAATAGTTACATTAGGACAACCCATAGAAACCAGCTAAACCATGAGGTGTATTTTCACTATAAATCAACATATTCTGCTTTAAAGAAAAATCCTTGCTCCTTTTCTATACATGCAGTAAGATGCTGTCTGAAGCATCAAGTGAACTGCAACTCTACCTGAAGGCAAACAGATTACTTTAAACCTGACTAATGTCTGAATCAATAATTTCTAAGCTTTCTCACAGTTCCCTAGCTACTGGTGTCCATGCCTCAGAAGCTCCACACCTTTCTGGAGAAGTTTGCATTTGTCACTTTGACTATATAGTTTACACAGGGAAATAATTCATCCATTAAACCAGATGTTACCTAAAGATATGCAGATGAAGCGTCTTACACCAGATGACAGCAACTGAAAAGCCAAAACCAAAAAAACCCCAAAACCCCAGACAACCAGAAAAGAACAAACAGATGCATCCTTGAAAAACTCTTGCCATAAAACTTCATGGGATTCAGCTATACATTTCTCAACCTTCATTGCATAAAATACAAATAGAGTTTTGGGACACTTATTATTAAAGCCTTTTGCTGTAACTGGCAAAGAGTTTTAAAAATACTAACATATGTTTCAGAAACCTGGAAAAATAGTTTAGTTCACAGCAAAGAAAGCAAATTGCACCTCAGTAGATGTCTGGTGCATCTGTATGTGATGGGAAAAGTCTTTATCATACTGACCCCTCCATCCCTGCTACAGGATCTATCCATTATAACTACAGACTTGATGGTCTTAAGAGCCTTCTCCAGTCTAAACGATTCCATGATTCTCAGTCATGTCAGAACACACAGCTGCAAGAGATTTAACACACTGTTCTGATTTACCTCTGTCCTGGCTACCTGATCCCAGATGTGCATAATTTTTTAATATTATTATTTATTTTGCTAAGAATATTTAGCAAAATAAATAGAAACTTTCAAAAGCTGAGAAATTTCAGCTTTGCAACTGCACCTGAATTTGCCTGATAAATGGATTGCTGGAGCTGTTATTCCAGCAATTCTGAACAGACTGAGCAACAGCCTGGAAACAGGAGTAAACTTTCCCCATGACAAATAGTTGCCCAAAATGAATCACGTCAAAGGGGTTCTTAACTGTTTGCTGATCTGGACATTGCAGTACTTTTGTAACCACCTATCAGTGGATTCTGAAGTGTGGACCACACAGTAGCTGTGTCTGCTGCCAAAGGAATAAACTCAACAGCCTGACAGTGCCAGCTGCACACTCCTGAGCTGTGGGGCTGAGCAAGCACCTCTGGTGGGATTAGGTAACTAATCTCCCCATAGAAGATGTTCAGTTTGGGATTTGCCTCAGACTTCTTTTATCCTACAAGGCACCTTGCAAGTCCTTGTGGCTACCTCCAAGCTGTCAGCTACAATTCCCCACTCTGCGGCCACATCCCAAGAGTTTCAATCTTCGGTTTTTTTTCATGATATCTACATGGAGGGGAGAGAGATAAATCCCAGCTACTTCCAGAGCTCTGTCCAACAGGCTTCTCCATCATCTTTTGTGCACCCCTTACTTTGAGAAATGGGCTCAAATCAGGAAAATGCAGAATAATGTTTACCCAGTGTCAAAGCCCAACCATTTCAGACCCTACAGCAGCTGACAATGCACTCAAAAACTGGGAGCAGAAAAAAACATATACCAGGTTTTTGTTATAGGAAACAAAATTACCTTGATCACACTACACAAAGATTGACTTATTTTTCTTTCCAAGCTTTCTCCTACTCTTCCACAGCATCAGACAGTCACAAAAAGTGTCAGGAAACATCTGATGTCTGTGTGCTCTACAGTGTCCTATCCTAGTCCCAATTCTGATTCTGACTGGACACATTTGGTTTACCCCAGTAAAAATTAGAATTAACTAGTAATAATTAAATTGTATGATTTCATAACCATAAATAATTCAAATATTATATTAATAGCTCAGGAACTTGTGAGAGGTCATACAACTATGAAACACAATCAGCTGTTCACTTAACAAATACGTAGTAGTCATAAGTACGGAATGTTAATGGGGAGAATTCAAATTAAAAGCTGATCAAAATGCAAAAACTTAATTAGTTTTGAACATAAGCATCTTAGCTGAATGCCACTGTCCTTCATGCATTTCTGCCTGTGATCACTTCAACTACTTCCACCACTAGATAATAGGTCACAGTTTCAAAATACAGGGTTTTGTGTTTCTTTTCAACATTGGGCACTTCCAGGTACAAAATCAGCTGTTCAGCTGAGTGAAAGCAAAAGAAAGAATGTGGCTTCTTTCTTTCACTTTTTGGTGAAATGCTTCAAGACTGCTCCAATTCTCAACAAAGACATGAAACAGATGAGAAAAAAAGGAACGGAAAGATCATAAATATTTTGTCTTGATTTTGCAAAAAAGATATTTTTGCACTCTTTTCTGGAAAAGGATTAAAAAATATTGTTATATATATTTAAACAAAATTAGCATCTAATAAAATAATTTAAATAAAATCCTCAAATATCTAAATATCTTAATGCACAAACTGAGTGCAGAGAGGTGCCATCTACATCCATTTATATCCAAGTCTAAATTACACTCAAGAAACAGCTGGCAGAAAACAAATTGATTAACATCAGCTAAGGGCCTGACAGGTTGAAATTGTAGCTGTAAAAATTCGGTATTCTCCAATTAAACAGGCATGAAAAAGTGTGTTTATTGTGTATAGCCAGAAGACTAAGGTTTACAACTTAAAAATTCAGTGATAGCAGCAGCAACGAGTGATGGTTACAAGATGGAGAATAAAATAACTGTGTATACAACAAATAAACAAGAGTACAATCTGGTAATTATTTCTGGAGAGATTCTTCATAAAGCTGAGTAAATAGTTTAAAGATACACTTTTTTTTTTGTAAATATAGCGAGTTTAAAAAATATATATATTCTGAGGAATTTTTTCTCAAAGTATGACTTAGTAGCTTGATATGCTGATATCTAGTGGCAGAAAATATTTCTCAAAAACATCAGAGAAAGGTTCACTGGAATTTGACATCATACAAGGTTAAAGTTACAGCAAGGTTATGCCAAAGGAGAAGCAAAGCTGCAAAGCTTTAGCTGTGAAGTGTTTTCAAGAGAAGACACAGGAATATATTTTTGCAACTTGAAACAATTCTGGGTATTTACAAGCTAAAAAAGTCTATGAAAAAGCAACAACAAAAGGGTGAACCATTTCAGTAAGGCTCAGAAGGCAACAGCAGGCAGTGTAAGATTTCTGCCCTTTTTCCCCCTGTCAATGACACACTCCAAAGGTTTTCAGAACAACTTACATCTGTGTCCTTTAAAAACTAAGACCTACAGTAACTTTTCCTGCTTTTTCATATGTAGAATATACACTCATTCAAAAATTTTAAAATAACCACAGAGTGCTTCACAACCACTAAACTGTCTGACAGTTCTTACTGAAATATTCTTATTAAGCATATACATCTTAGGTTTGTCCTTTCAGTATATCCTGTTGCTAAGGTTTGTGGCTCTACAAGCAATTGTGCCTAGTGGTCCACTGAGACTTCACCTCTCATCACAAAACTTTTATTTGTTCATGTCCCTGGACAACTTTACTAACCCTAAATCTTTCATCAAGCTTTCCAAACTAATGGTGTGCATGAGAACCCCAAGCTCTTTATAAATGCCTTATAAAAGGTGAGTTCCAGCAGAGACCCCTCAGTAGTAAATCATGAAGCCTCCCAGATTCCAGTGCAGTTTTTAAAAAATCTCAGCCAATCCTCAAAATAAGAAAGATCCAGTAGGAGATAAAGATACAGTTTAGTTCAGTCCTAATTCTCATACTGAGAGATTTCAGTTAAATGCTGCAGTTCTCACTATTTCTTTCTTTCAGGCATTATCAAGTCCTGAAGAACTTCCTGGAGGTGCAGATCAGCAAAGACTGTTTAGAAATTTGAGTAAATATGATGGAAGTTTACTACCCAATGTTTTGAAGCCTTTGCCATGATCAATACGTATTTCAGTAAGAGAGTAATACAAAAAAAATATAAGAAACCCACTGCATTCTACCAGATGGAGTGGAAAAAACTCCATGATATGGTAGAGGGAAAGACTCACAATTTGGGTGCTCCAGCACTTTTATACTCCTGTATTCATGTACAGGTCTGGATGGAGATGTGATGGGTGTGATGGGGCCGTGGCTCAGTGATGTGAGTGGCACACAGAGTGGCCAGTGGGACATCAGAATTTCTGCTCCCACCAGTCATCCGGCTGCCACAAAATCCTCATTTAACCATGTTCACTGCAATCAAGCACAAACTGAAAAGAAACATCTCATGCCACAGTAAGGGCACAGGCACATGGCAAACCCCTGCAAGAAATGACATCTGGGAATTTTTAACTGCTTGTGAAGCAGATGCCATTTCACAAATTTAAAATATAAGCACAAATCTGTCTCTGCATGACAACCAGCAAAAAGGTATCACAGAGACATTGTGGAAACAGAATGAGCTATTATTTCCCTCCTGGCAGCCATCATGGTTGAGAAAGACTCGTGGACTCCCTATGACCCTAGAATGTGCTTTAAAGATTGTTTGATGGCTTTTCTGTGGTTATACAGAAATAGTTCACTTTTGGAACAATCAGTTTCAGCAGTGAGCATGCACATCCAGTCTGGTTTCATCCAGTCACTGCCAGCTTCCTCCACTTCTCTGAGAGGAGGGAGTGCTCATTAATGATTTGGCCATTTCTTCTGGAAGACAAACCTTTGGGGAATTTCAGGGTTGAGCACTAACTGGAAAGTTTCTATCAGTCACCTTGGGGGCTGCTGGGGCTAACTTGTGCTGCCTGAGGCTCTGTAGCAAAAACCAGACAGATTTAGTCACTCCACATTCCTGCCTACAGGCAGGCTGGCTTCATTCTGTGGGAGCTCTTTCAGGACAAAATTGCTTATAAAGGTAGGAGATTCAAATATTTTTTGTTAAAGACAGACTGGCATTGAACATCCATGCTAGACTAGCTCAGTAAGAATTTCACTCATGTGCAGACCCCTCACTGTACCCCAGTGCTCCTGGTCTTTCCCTGACTGCAGCTGTTCTGCTGCTCCTGGTGTTTTTGGGTCATCCCTGCTCTGACATGTTTGAGAGTTTAGGGATGGAGCACCAGACTGCAATCAAACTACTGACAGAACTGGGGCAATAGGATAGAACTGCTAGCTTT
This sequence comes from Polioptila caerulea, assembly GCA_013397295.1. Classification (NCBI taxonomy): domain Eukaryota; kingdom Metazoa; phylum Chordata; class Aves; order Passeriformes; family Certhiidae; genus Polioptila; species Polioptila caerulea. The sequence continues at coordinate 1,325,700 of VYXF01000459.1, forward strand.
TCTTTCCAGATTTAAAAGCATTTAGTCTCTCTGATTGCAGCATTGACACTCAATAATAAAATTACTGAAACAAAATTACAAACTGGTCTGAAGATTATGATGTCAAAGGCAGCTCTTTGGAATTTCATGCAGGTTTACCATAAAATAAATACCCACCTGATGTTTAATCTCACTTGTTTTTTCACCTGAATCTACATTTCATTTTCTTAATAATCAAAATTTCCAAAGTTCTTTTGGTTATAACAGAAATATCAATCAGCTGCCTAATCACTGCAGAAGTATCAGTTATCCCAGGAGATTCCTCTTTTGTATGCTCTATATAGACAGACTGCTCCAATGAATACTGGTGGGAAGGCCTGTGTGTAGGGCTCAATAAGTATCAATATTTTAATATTAATTGAAGAAATATTAATAGAACAGCATGCATCAACTGCTGGCATGGCACAAGAAAATCTATTCTCTAAAACACAGGCCAAGACCAGCTGCAAAGGAATAAAAAGGGACATTTTCTACTCCATTAGTCAAGGAACTACAAGACAGCTCAAGGTCACAATTTTAGACATCTGAAGTTGATTCAAACAAATTCCATCCAGACTTACTACTTACTTAAACTTACAAGTAACCTTTATTGATGCTTGTGCTGTCCACCATGTGCCAGTGGTAGTGTCAAAGTCATCAAGTCAAAAGCATCCCTTGAGCTACAATTGTCAAAAGCATTTCCAAGACAATGGTAATTAAACACCAAAGAAATCAAGGTGGTCGTTTTAATTTAGTATCAAGGTAACTCAGCAAAATATTCACTGGAAGTTCACCCTCCAAATGAAATAGGTTCTATACTACAATCTCTTTTTTTTTTAATGCTTCCAAACACTTTATAAAACAATAAAGAAAAAAAATTATTGCTTTTAACTACCCTAAAGATTTTGACATACAGAGGTACTTTCATGTTGAAACCTGGTATGTGAAGGTAGTGAGGAACGGCAAAATTTTATAGTTCAACTGAGAAAAACAAAGCAAATCCCACCCAAACCCCAAACTCAAAGCCCAGATGGGACACAGTGACACAACTTCAACACAACCTGGGTCTGCTCTGTGGCTACAGGCACACTGCTGAGGCTTTACAGAGAGTTTATTGCTTATTCCAAGCAGCAGATCCTGTGCCTCCCAGCCAAACCAGCACTTGCTGTTGTGCAGAAACAATTTTCCATAGCGCTGTTAATACCTTAAAACCTCAGTTAATGACATACTTTAATTGAAGGGAGAATAAAGTATCAATCCTTTGGAAATTTTTACTGAAACAAAAGGAAAGAGGGCAGGAAAAATACTTTCTAAATTTGCTTTTCTCGTTGAATCTGAGACAAAAAAAACACATAAGGACAAAGAGTTTAAAACAGAGATCAATATTACATGCATTAGCATGCCTTTTTAGCACTTCCCTGCTCTATTTAATTTCTAGCTAGTGACAGTCATATAAAGTTTATATTTCACTAGTTCTAACAATAATATTTTGACCACCATAACCTCCCATCTAAGTACTGAACTGCGACATTAATTTTCTGTAACAGCAGTTTAGAGACAAATATTACATTTTAACTACTGCCAGCAACTGTTTGCCATTACAACTGAAATCTAACCAGATAATACCTCAGATCTTGCATTCGTTGTTTTAAATAGATGATGGAACAGTATTTTTTAAACAGAGCTTTTCCATGATTCCAGTAGGTGGCAATAGCTCTGCCCTAAAAAGCTCAGAGAAACCTGTTTCAGAAGGGGAATGAAGCACTGCATCCCCACCCATCCCTGCTGTACCAGGGAGGCTCTGATTTAAATCACCCAACAGAGCTCTCCAAAGAAGATTCCTCAGCTGTCAGCCCTAAAATTCACTGCAAATCATTAATGTTGTAACTGTAAAAGAAGCCTTAAGGCTCTAAGAACACTTAAACCAAGATAATTATTTCATGCCTGATTTGTGAGAGCGAGCACTTACCACAGAGTGTTGCTCTGCTTTGATTTGTGCATGCAGGTGCAATACCCATGCCTAATCTAAAGAATTTTATAGAATACATAAATAGTAAGTTGTTACATTACCTCTAGTTTATGAAATTTATGAACTTTGGGTATCAAAGTCTTCATTGTTATATGCAATTCAATAGTTTGGCATGTGACAGCCAAAGAACTCAGCAGAAATCCAAATAATCATCTATATTCATGGCCTCTGACATCTAAAAAGTTTTAAATCAATAATTGCTTTTTAACAATAGTTATTTTTCCAAGAAAATATGCTAAACCTCATCTGAATTACAGGTCTGAAGAACTCAATAATCAAGAAGAACCTCAAACTCATCCCTTACTATTATCTATGCAAAGCTAATGTGACAGCTGTGGAGAGCTACAGGACAAAAGGAAGTCCAAGGATCCTGCAAGGAGGAAGAAATGCCCAAAGTGCTGCTGTTGGGAAGTATGACCTGTCACCTCACAGACTGCCCACTTCCTAGCCTGTACTAACCAATGAGCAGAGTAAAAGAAGGTAATGACTTTAAATCAAAGGAATCAATAATTCCAGTTCATCTTGTGCCAGTGAGAGATGTATGTTAGTACCTCCATTCTCAAGAAAATGAACCACACATGCAAATAGCACATACAGCAATTTCTATGACTTAAAATCAAACATATTGAGTTATTCATCAGTCTATCCAGAAATGTGTTGATTTATTTTACCTCAAAAGTAAAAAAAATACCCTAAAAACTTCATTCCTTTAAGAAGGGAAGATACAAAAATTTTACTACATCCAATGTTGTGATTATTGAAGAATTACTTACTATGGAATAAAATTATGTAAGATGTGGATTAGGGATGCTGTTAAAGGTACAAGCTGCTGTATGGAGGTCTGGGTTCAGCCTTGTTGAATGGTCTTTATCCCTTGTAAAAAATCCTCTATCACATAGGTCTTTCCAAAATATTTTCCACCCTCCAAACAGAGCAAACTGAATTTTCGTAAATCCATTTCACACTGCAAAAGCCTAAAGGAATCTGCTGAGATACTCTTCAGAAATTATTTTTACCTGAATTCAAACCTCAGAGTCAATAACCAAATAAATGTGAAAATCAACTACTGAAAATTCTCCCCCCAGAAGGAAAACCCACGTGCTCCCAAATATGAGTCAGTTCCCACTCCTCGGCTCCAAGGCAGGAGGGGAAATGCCCCTGTGGCTCCCACTCTGCCCTGCCCCTCTGGGATGCCCTCGCAGGAGCAGAGCAGGGCTGTGCTCTGCCCCTGCTGCAGGCAGGGAATGAGGCATGGACAGCTCAATCTGTCCCTAGGAAGAGCAGCTGGAGAAGCTAATTAGCAGCAGGCTCCTATGGGCAATAAAAGACTCCCTAACGTGCATTTCATAAGGGAGAAAGAAAAGCTGCAGGAATTATCCTCATAGTCTAAGCCCTCTGATGAGAGACTGACAATTCTCTCCTACACACTGACATTCTTTTCTCCTTCGTTTTCCTATCTCCTTTGTCAGCTAGGAGCAAACATGCTTTTTAAACAGGGAACAAGAGTATTTTCTTTTTAGTTTCCCTTCAGCTGACCAGAGAATGACTGAGAAAAGCTGAAAGCTTGCTTCTTCAGCAGATATATATTCAAATTTTGAACACCATACCATCTTCTTCTTTGGACTACTTTTAAAATGAAGAGCACTGACTCAAACATTTTTCCATTTAAATAACACAATTTTTTCAGACATCAGCATTTGACAGATAGTGTTTTAGCTCAAGGGCCACTTCTGTTTTGATTTCCAATTACCTCACTGCTACAAGCATCTGAAGTAGTTGTACCAAGTAACCCAAATAGCAGTTGGCATTCCCTACCAGAATGACTTTTAACGAGTAACCTGGAGTAAGATCCAGAAACATATTTAGCAGCAAAGTGCAACAAAAAGGAATGGGTAGATAACAAATGTACCAATGATGTTTCAAACTAACCAGTCCTGCTTTAAAATCCTATTTTGTGCTGGGTGTCTCCAACAAATAAATTCTGCCTTCAGCATAAAAACTAAACATTTCCCAGTCAGAACACACTCACTTTGTAACAAGGCTTTTAAAACATCCAGAATTTGCCACTGGTTGAGTACAATATTGTGTGAGAGCTATTAATAGTGATTCCTAAGTAATTATCTGAAAGGAATGTAAATAGTTTCAGTTTAGATTATCATGTTGTTCTCCTCACTATTTTAGTCAAAAAATGCAGCTATAATATACAGAGTACCTTATTTGTACAGACATTAAATGAAAATATAATTATGTTATGACAATAACTAAAAAATGCCTTCCCTTTTTAGAAAGTCGAACAGTTAAAAAAAAAAAAAAGACAAGACTGTCTTCTATTAAAGTTACAATAAAATTGCACCCTCAATTATTTAATTACACCCTTACAAGATTTCAGTATAAAGAATTCATATACATATATAGATTTCACCATCTTTATATATGCTTAAAAGGAGCTTATTATGGTTCTCAGCTCCACCATGAAATAATTTCCTTTTAAAATAATTTTAAAGTGTGATGTCCTAAAGATTTGAGCAGGAAGAGTGGCTGAAAGGATCTAAACATTAAAATTCCACTCATTCTACTACCCACTCCTGCATCACCAATAAGACAGGCTCATCAAGGATTAAGGACACAGTATGCTGTATTACTTAATCCTTCTATTCTTCCTCTTTGCTCTTAACAGTTAGCAGAAATGGCTTTAAAATATGCATATGAGATTTTTAAAGTTCCTCTTCTACATCCCTTTTACAAATCAGACTGGTATATGCAACCATTAGACTGTGATTACATGTCTGACAGCCTCCTCCCAGGAAAGACCTCGTGCCTTAGAGTTTTGGCTGACAAAGACTGTAATCAGTTTCAGATCTTCTTTTAATTTCTGTTTTCACACACCTCACTAATAGATATTACTGTGCTGAAGTGCATACTCCCAATCAAACAGGACAAATAGGACTGTACCTTGTCACCCAGCTGCTACAGGTTTTCATACTTACTAGCACTGGGGAAGATAATCAGAATATAATTCTGCATATTTCTTGATTTTCTTTTCTAAACAATATTGAGGCAGAGAGGGGGTGTTTTATGTTCTGGTTCTGACTGAAGTTATAAATATTTCAATTTAACCAACACTTACCATATTGTCCATCAAGTGAGACTACTGGTTATAATCATAACTCTTCTGAGTGCTGCCAACTTACGTGCAGATGTGAATACTCTCTTGATCCTGCTAATTTCCTGAATCATTTCCTCCCTCTATTATAATTTTAAATGGTAAATATGAGAACCATAATCCTACATATAATCTTCACCTATTGATCTGACAATTTGGTAAGAGAAATACTAGTTTCACTTCTAATTACTGCTGAGTTAAGTAGGAATTTTCAATGCACACCCTTGTAGAAAGATTTAAAATAATCATTTCTGCAATAAAATCTTCTACCAATACCTTCTGCATGACAAAACAAGCTACATCTACCCATGGACAGCAGAGTACTTAATTCCTGAAAGATTGCTCTGGGGCGAATCTTTCTGTGGTAACAGCAAAGGTCTGTAATGCTGTTTCCCATGACGTACTGAAAACAGATTCTCAGTCTTCAAATGTGTAAATACACACATACATTCTTTCTCCATTAGTAAAGCAGCCACAGGAACTTTTACAAATGTATCTGTCCTTTTAAGTGTAATGAACTTACATGTCTGTCTTTATCTACAAGGGGGAAAAGTTACATGGTATTTTTAGAAAAATCTAATGTTCTTACAAAGAAAAAGTATTATAATAATTTTAAGAGTCTCATCTGCTATGTATTAGACAACAGGCAGTGCTGCATGAATGTCAAGCTCCCCAGCATACTCTCGAGGCTGTGACAGACACTGGCACGTCCCCTGTTGGACATAAACCAATCTGTTGTCTCAGAATCCAGCTAATGAACTCCCATGAATTTATTTTTTCTAACCAGTGGAATCTAGTTAGCATCCAGGCTCAAATGCCAAGGTCATTAGGCACACTCCTGAAGCTGGGAAAGAGGGTTTGACTGCCTGCTTGACCTGCTTCTTCTCACTGCACAATTAAATGCAAACAAAAAAAAAGCACAAAAATAGCACAAAAAAAGGCAATTTAAACCCACTTTTCCCCCAAGCAGGTTTCCAAGACACATTTAAACCCCTCAGCAAACTAGCAGATATGAGCAACAGGCACACGGTGAAACATAACAGCATTACTGAGCATCTGTAAACATGGCATTCATTTTACATGGAAGGAAGATGCACAGGAGAGCACTGGCTAGAGGAAAACAGAGCTTCCCAAAGACAGAGCTCTTCTGCATTCTCACCTCTGCACTGACTGCCCTTAGAGAGGAGAGTGCTTCTTTCTGTTGAGAAAAGCAGGATTCTCCATGAAACTCCCCTGGCAGGGAGATGTTCCTCTAACAAAATTAATAAAAATGGCTGAAAAAAGCAAATCACTCAGCTCCTCTCTCTTTATAGATTTTTGTTCCCAGTCGTTCTCCTTCGGGGACTGTGGAGACTTGCCAGCTAATTGTGTGGAGAGGATGGCTTCTAGGCTTGTCTCTGATCTGATGATGATGTTATTATTTCTTCATAATTGTTTACTGTATAAAATCAACATCACCCTCTCCAGAGGAAGACTGCTCAGAGTTGCTCATGAGAGCGTTTCAGCTCAGTTGCGGGCCTGCTGTCGTCTTGACAACATACTCATGCCAAGGTTAATGTCACATCAAGGCACTCCAAGTGCCTCCTTCCCTTGCAGTTATTCTTTCAACTGTAAGGGTAGTAATGCAATTTAAAGTTTCTTCATTCTTGGCTGACCTTTAGGAGAATTGCAATTACACACAGATTTCCACAGAAATTTACACAAATTTCAAGAGAGAAATTTCTCTGAGTACTGTGGGGTAATTGTGGGGCAATTGTGGGGACAACCCCTCTATTTGGGTTGTGTTCAGAAAGCACAGCACTGAAAGCAATCACCTCTACATTTTGTCCTGGCTGAGAGAGGGACTCTGTGACCTCTGTTGTGCCACCTGAGCTTCATATTGGAACCTTCCCATTGCATCCCTATCTGTACAAGTGAGATAATGATTATAAAGTTCATAGGGATTTCAAAATTCAATGTTCATGAAGAACAGAACTGCAAGACTTTTTGTGCTACTGCTAAGTGCAGAACTTCCCTAAATCTTGGAAAACAGTCTCAAAGCAGAACCGTGAGGCCACACTGAAAGAAAAGATACAGCTCTTCTTTTTTTACTACAAAGTAAAAAATGTAAGAATATTCTTGCTCACTGTCTTGGAACCACCCTTTATGTGTCCCTGGGCAGAGCTGGAGGCAGCAGGATTTCCATGTCAACAGCTATTTTGTTAACTGGTTCAGAAATACAAAGGGCAGCAAAGCACCTGCCTGTGCGGGTGCCCTGGGCAAGACACTCCTCTCTGTGTTATTCTAATACCAGTTGCACTTATGTAACAGATTAAATAATGAAAAATACATCTCTACTGCTTGTGGTACAGCACGATCTTACAGGCACACCCATTGCACTTTACCCATGCTGCCTGAGCTCTGCCTTGTACTTGGTCAGATTTATTCTTGTGCAGTCTCTCTCTCCCCTAGGGCCACTGTCAGCCACTCATTCCCAACATTCAACAGAACCCAAACACTATATTCTTCTTGAAAAATATGTGGATGCTTTAATTGTCTCCCTGGGTTTCTATGACAACCACAGCAACATAAACAGCCTTGCTGGCAGACCCAGGAGACGGAAATCTCTGCTCTCTTCCCTCCCTCCCCTCCCCAGAACTACACAATGTAGAACATATCGTAACTAAATAAACACAATGAACAATGGAGGTGGTGCCTAGTACACCTGGCTGGCACTGGGGAAATGTCTTGGAAATAAAATGTTCTATGGTTATATGATAGCAGTCAAAGCATTGCCCACTACATCAGTGTTATTGAAGTACCGTGGGACCAACAGTGAAAAACAGTGCAAAGTTATAAATACATAAACAGAAGTTTTCTGTCAGTCTGCATGGCTGCAGAGAGCTTTAAAAAATGCTCTGGCCTTCTCTGTCAGTGCTTCTGAGAGCCTCTCACCTGGCTGGCAGCTTACACATCAGGATAAGCCCGAGTAAATGTCAGGACAGTTGGGGTTCAGATGGTTGCAGGTCCCAGCTTTCCAGCAGGAAAACCATAAACAAGATGTGATCACAGTAGCAGTAAAATGCTCTGCATGGCACTGTGAGCCCCAGTCTAGGAGAAGCTGTTTCTCTAACTCCTGCATCAGCATCATGAGAGCTGATGCTTCTGCTAAAGCTCAGGCATCTGAGGTCCAACAAGTTCCAAACAAATAGCTCAGGTCTTTCTTCTCTCCTGAGCAAAATTAATGGCAAAATAGATTTTCCATGAGCCAAGCGTAACCCTGGAGGTTTTAAGCCATTTAAACGAATTCATCTAATACCCAATGGCATGAAGCCATCAGGATGCACAAGAGTTACAAAAGAGGCCGCTGATAATTATGGCTATCAGCTGTCCATAGCTCACAAAATCATCTTTCAAATTATTATACTACTTTCTGATCACCATAATTCCATGTATTTTTTAAGTAATTGCCCCCGCACGCCTAGTTTGTGACAAAGTAACTTTGTGAAAGAAAGAGCTGCAATTTCCTTCTCCAGTGCTGTTAGATTGTCTCGGGCACTTGTTCTCCCTATGCTGCCAGGGAGATTCAGATGCCTCTGGCTGCTCTGAGACACAGCTGGGGATGGAACTACGCTGTTTTGCCTGCAGCAATCTTCCCTTGGCAGGGAAATCCTAAGGAAGGCTTTGTGGGACTGATTTTGCTGTAAAGTAGACTCAGGATTTGAGCAAACGGAGTGGGGAGGTGCTATGTGAATGTGAGCCCTTGGAAAAAAAAATCTGTGGGGATTCCCCGGGGCCAGTAAGCAGAAATACATGTATCTGTGAGGAGGAGGAGAAGAAGGAAAAGGAGCAGGCAAAATGCTTCCCTTTTCCACAGAGCTTGGAAGGCACAGAAGGCACCACCTGACATTTCTCGGCTTGAAGGATCAGCAAAAAGAAAACTTCCTGATTACACAGACAAGGTGGAGGCAAGAGAGAAATTAATGAAATAAACACTAGGAATGGTGATGAATATTTAGAAAAAGAAATGTGGTATTTTACTGGTCTTCCATCTTAAGGCAGGACTTTCACAACAGTGACTACAGATATAACATATATAAAAGTGTTTCATTTCCTCTTGAAGGATTTCAAACAGGGTCATCATGCTATGCAATTCTTGCACATGGAAAGATTGCATTTTGCAATATGAAAAGGAAATATTTCTTCTTCCCTATCTAATTTGCTCCAATAAGCAAAGAGTCTATGTGAGACTGAATCACGAATATGAAAAAATTGCTTATGCCCACATTTACTATGCTAAACAACAGCACTGGCTAATGAAATAAAGTTCAATTTTATCTATCAACTATTCATAACAAGTTTTTGTTTGCATGTATGTCTTTCAGCATTCTAGTGTGATTCTGCTAATTACAGACAAGTTAAAACTTGAGCATATAGGAAATTAATTTTGACTTGGAATATAAAGAGACATCTGTTACCTTACAAAAATGAGATTCCATATGCTGCAGATCACATCAGGGTATAAGGCAATATGCAAGGTATATTCCATAATGTGACATTGAAGTTAGTCACAGAACAAGCAGGTCAGATGAGATTTTGTAGTTTTCACAGTATTTATTAATTATAATAGCCCCAAAATGATCACTGTGCTTTTAAATTAGGATTACAAAAAAATATAAGCTTCTCTTTTCTGCACCTGGAATTAATTACTAGGCCTAATGGTACTGAAATCAAAATGAGGGCAATTTTAGAGTAATTTTAAATCAATGATTCTACAATTAGTAGATATTTTCATACTTTTCAACCTCTGTCCGATACAACTCAGTGCCATTGAGACAGCTGGGTTTAAATTCTGAGAAATGTGTATGAAAGTTAGAAAAAAAGAAAAAAAAGAGGCCCAAACCACCACACAAACTTTTGCCTGTTCCCCAAGTATATTCATGGTGTGTGGGTGGCTGAAATGAATTATGTTGAGGTGATTTTATCAGAAGTAATTACATAATTCCCTTGTGACTCTGAACCATTCTAAACACTGATCCAAGCCCTAATCATTTCTAAAGTACTCATAAAGCCTCTGCAAGACAAAGTTCCAACTCACAAAGCTATTCCTTAGGAATAGTCAGTACTTCAGAAAACTTGAAGGATGCTGTGACTTCACAGGAAATTTTTGTGCTGCTTAAAAAAAAGGTGTGATTTGTTTTGCAGTTGCACCTATGAATGCACATGTTTTTACACTCAAGTGCAATATATGGCATGACACCCCACTCAGGCACACAACCACAGAAATCTGTGGCCAAATCCCATGCTTTTGACAATTTGAACTTTTCAGATTTTGCTAATTTTAGTTCATTCACTTGAGCTAATTGTTTCTTTGGTAGGCCAATATTAAAAGTGTGGTTTAATTAATGTATTTAAAAAGAAAGTTAATTCAGAGGGCTTTAAGTATGTAACTAGGGAATATGCCACTTCAAATGAATGAAAAACATTAAACATTAAGGTAATTTTCCTCAGTTCTAGTGTACTTATGCCATGCTTCCTAAGTGACAGACTACACCAAAAGGGCTGCACACATCAGAGTCAAAGGTTTATTGTTAGGAAGTAACCACCCATTTTTGACAATCTCAAGTTATTTTCTTCTTCCTGAACATCTTAAGAATTGAACACTTTTTGTAAAAGCAAAATTGTTCTCAATAGCAGAAAATACATTCTCTGTAGAGCAAAAGGCTAAAAAATCTTGACAAGTGACATACCTGCCCCAAGCTGCTTTCATTGTAGAATCTTTATCAACAGGAATGCACGAGGACTCAACAACACTTGATTTATTCAATTTGTAGCAGAGACCACAGTCTGGATCTAACATACATCCATTGCAATAACTGAAAGAGAAAAAGAAAAATACTTAAGCAATACCTCATTCATTTGTGGATGTTAAAACCAACAGCATCTCCGAGTAAGTCTTGTAATGCACATAGTTAAGTGTTGGAGACAAAACAAGTAACTTCTCCAAGAAGTATCACATATTGCTTTCAACCTCTTCTGTAACACATCTTGGTTGTCCATCTGCATCTACCCTGTGATACTTGATCAGGTTGTAGGAGAATTCATTCATAGAATAAATTTTAATTGAAAAAAGGAAGACTGGAGTTGAAGAAAAAGAATCATCATAGAATGGCTTGAGATGGAAGGGACCTTAAGGATTACCTAGTTCCAACACACCCTGCCACAGGCCAGGACACTTTCCACTAGACCAGGTTGCTCAGAACCTGATCCAACGTGGCCTTGAACAGTTCAAGATGGGTCATCCAAAAGTTCTCTGGGCAACTGTTCTCTGCTTCAGTGACTTACCACCCCCACAATAAAATGGTTTCTTCCTAATATCTAATCTAAACACTCTTTCAGTTTGAAGTAATTCCCCCTTGTCCTATCATACATCATACTTAATAACCAAACTAGAATTTGGGCATCTATGGATGTGAGTCAGTCAGAGATCATAATACCACGTGTCTCCATGAGCAAACTCAGCACCTGAATTCCCACTACACTTGATGGGAGTCATTATGTCAATGGAGGATATTCACATACAGGCACCTAGTGCCCAAAAATATCCCATCTCCCCTTACCTGTGGCTGCAGAGTGTGCAGGGCTCTTGCACATTATTCCCATGCATCACACTTGCCAGCTCTGTACAGAAGTCTCTGATTTCCTTGGGAGTCTCAATAAGCCTGACATGCTAACATTCAGGCCAAGTTCCCTCAATGCCATTCTCTTAGTTGTTCAAGTGACAGACAGGAAAACTGTTCTGTAGATACAGAACAGGTCAGAGGCTGCACTGACCACACCCCCACTGACTCTACTGGCAGTGCAGACACCAGGGCCCTACAGATACCTGACTGAGGAGTCAATCTAAAATCTGTCTCTAGAACCTGACTGATGGGGATGTGAGCTACAATGGCATTCCAAAGCTTCCCATGCAGTGCAAGCTATCTGAAAGCACAAAGCCTTGCAAACATTGCTCCTGTGATTAAACTACACAGGCATTTATCTTCCCTGGAAGCCATTTCAGATTCATACACACGTTTTCACCAGTAAAGCCCCTGATAAATCTAAGGTATGACTTTAGGTGGCAAAAAATAGAAAAATTAGCAACTATTAAATATAGAGTAAGTCTGGAAATTTGAAAGTAAAATTCAACTTTGAAAAGCAACATCTGGAAACATATTAAGGTGACCAAAGTAGCTTTAACATACAATCCTGTAACAACAAAATCAAGGAAATCATCTTTTCTGAGTGTATCACAACAAGGACTTTGTGAATTAAGGAATATACTGCTTAAACTACTTAATCATTATGAGAAAAAGTAAAAGTAACAAAGTCTCAAGAAACGAAAACAGTAAAGCAGATTATATGGATATAAAAGATCTGAAAGCATATGCTTAAAATCTAATTATTCAAACTCTTTGTATTATAATGTTTCTGAAATAATTATCATCAACTCACATGGCTGATGGCCAAAAAAAGGGCTTGCACCGCGTTAAGAAAATGTATTTATCTGGATTTTCCCACTTCTCCCAAGTTTCAGGAAAGTGTGCTCTTTGCTACTGTGTTTTTTCTAAATTATTAAATTACTGCAGAATTTCTATGTTGTCTACATTTAGAATATAAACCTATTTTAAACACACATTCCTCTGCTTAACTGATTGGTCAAATTCCAGTCTAAACAGTTTGGGGTTTTTTAATTAGGAAAGCTGTATTAAATCTGATCCTAATTGAGATATAGACTGCAGAAAATATTTTTACATTGGAAATGAAACAAAACTTTCAGATAAAAGTCAATAATTTTATCTAACTGTAGTAAACATTTCTTCTCTTGCAAAGATAAATGAGAAAATTGTAATTCTGCAATTTGCAATTTTCAAAGGAAAGAAGCTGGGGAATCTCACTATTATAGTAGTGAGACTTAGTTGCATTTAGTTACATTGATAGAAGTACATTAATAGGCAGTAACCAAAAGATTTTATGGGAACAGAAGACTGCAAGTGAATGAAAACATTTCTATAAATCACAAATGAATTCAAGTATGCAATAATAATACGAATTGTGAAATACAATTTTCAAACTATAGAACATTTTCCACTGAAATGATGCTATCAAAGTGCCTGTAAGCAACATGAATTTCTAAAAAGACACAGTGATTAGTGTCATCTTTATGGTTTTGTCAGCACAGGATAGGACAGGGACTGGACACCTCCTGGTTTCCCTCAGTGTCCTCACAAGAATCAATGCAGAGATGAAGAGCAGAGCTAAATTTGCTCTGTCTGTTCCATCCTGCTGGGTAACTCACGTTACCTCATGTAGTGCTGGGTATCAGTAACCACTCGAGTGGGAAGCACAAGAGAGCTACAATTATTTATTCCTCCCTCCCATCCGTAAAAAAAAATTGAGAGATTTAAGTATTAATTCCAGTGTCTGTCTACATGGCTGCTAGTTCAGCTGATCCTCTGGCTTTATTGGATATTGTAGAATAATTTAGGCTGGAAAGGACCTTTAACACCATCAAATCCAACTGGTCTTCCTGTTGGCATTCAGCATAATAAAAGCTGCAGGGTTTCATCTCTTGCCAAATGCCAGAAGTTATACAGAGTTACTCATAACAATTTAAATAACTTAAAATTATTATTTTCCATGTCTTTTCTGACATTTGTCTTTCAGATTGAACAGTTAAATAACAGCTCTTTATAAATCCTTTACATTTGGGCTAGGATTTCCTGTCATTACCTACACAGTGAGGTAGTGGTAATACAATCAGACAATCAGACTCTGACTTCAGATTTTAGAGACAAGACTAATTTATGCCAGAGGAAACACAGAAATCCAACACACAAGACTTAAAAGCTGTTTCAAATCTAACTCCCAGCAGACTAAGAGTAGGCAGTTGCTATTCAGAACATTTAACATTCTTCTGTGCCCTGTTTTATCACTGATATAAAATTTTATGTTGTCTTTGATGAGGTACATGGTCATTGTTTTTTCCAAGATGAAGACCAGTGTTTTTTCCTCCAAAACTCCAGCATATATACATTACTACTGTTTCATAACGCAATAAAGAAACATCTATCAATTACTAAGTCTAATGATAACAGAAGATGCAGCACAAAATAAGCAAGGAAGAGTTTTTTTTCAAAGAAGCATGTGCTGAGGCTGCTTATTCTAGAAATAAAATATATAGCAGTTTCACGTTTATGCTCTTCTTCCCTCTAGCCCCATTATTATTTGCTAAACTATTTGCTAAACAAATTGCTAAACAATTTGAAATTGAGCACATATTCTGATATATATACATGTTCATAGTGATATAAATAATAAAGGATATAGAATATACCAGGAAAGGAAATGCACAATTTAATACTTACTGACACGAAACTATCTCCTACAGAGCTCATTCCTGTCCTCAGAAGTACCTTATCAGTCATATCAATCTATATATATTGAAATATATGTCAGAGGATGAATCTTTAAAAATTTTGGTAATTCTTCAAATACACACCAGAGATCAGTTATGGCCTTGAAAGCTCTACATAAGAGTACTCTCAGATGTCTGGGTAGGAAAGGAAATTTGCATCCAATTATAAACAGGAGATATGCTTCCTCTAGTTATCATGAGATATTTATATTTGTGCTAAGTTTATGAGCCAGTGTCTTGAAAACAAGTTAATCTGTGAAAAGCCAGTTCAAAATTCCCACACAGGATGGTTGTCTGTAAGATTGACAATTCAAGATTGAAATACCTGGGAGAGATTATTTGATTTTGATGAGAGCAGGCAGCATTACAGCAGAAAGGTTTTACAATGAGCCTGTTTCACTCCCTGCTTGCCAGCTGGGCTCCTAGGCAACCCAATGAGAAGGCAAGTGTCTAGACTTCAGATGCTTCAGCCTATGAGGCAGAATAACAACAACGAGCCTCCAGAAGTCCAAAAATGCCCAGCTTCTTTGCAGATCAGTGGCATGAACTCAACAGCACAAAGCAGCCTGGCCTCTCAGTTTATGAGGTGCTGCCCTGGAATGGGGTTTCTGGGTTCCTGCTTAAACATCACAGCATGATTACTGAGGAGCTGACAGACTCTTAGCAGAGTAGATATACCCAACCCTGTGACTCCTCACTGATTCTGCCAACACACTCAACACATGTCCCCTTCACACAGGAATAACTGGTATCTAGAAAGACAGACAGCACCAATTTTGAGGCCCTTTGATAGCAATTTCTCACCAGCCTGAGCAGCAGCAACTTTCAGAATGCTCTGCTCAGGATCAGCCTGCCCAATTAACTGTTCCTGAGATCAGAGGTTGATAACAAAGGCCAAAATGCCATCCTCTCTCACAGAGATCTTACACTATATGGATGAATTGCTAATTGACTAGCTGTGTACATTTTTCTTGATACCAAAATTACTATTTTCTTTCTTCCTAACAATGCAGTTCACTAGGCTCTAAAGCAGCCTCTAAAAATATTGAACAAAATCTCTGACCTCTCTAAGTGACTCTCCAGGTGCTGATGAAAGGTTCACCACTGATTTTCCCCCACTGCTTAGAATACTCCATATTTACATTTGTTTCATCATTACATTTTGCACTTAATTTTGCAAAATGACCTTGTAAGTAATGACTCTCCTACAATTCTCAGTAGTCTTGTAATTTGAGCTGCAAGTTTCACCTTACCACTTTTTCTTGTGATTTAGCACTAAAAGACCTTGGCCCAGTGTCTTTGCTTTGCAAGTACCATTTCTCTTTTTCTCACACTATGTTGACGTTTGCAAGCTAAACCTCAGTTCAAACATTTAATCAATTTTCATTTTTGCCACATTTTAGAGAACTTTCAACTTTGCTTTCCATATTCTGTTATCCAGTTACAAAATGTATCAGTATGTTCCTATTGTCCAGCTACAGAAATGCAAACCAAACATGATAATGTATTCTGGACTGTGTAGCTGTACAGAAGGTACCATCTGATTTCATAATATTCGACTGCATGAGTAGCAGAACAGCCACTCAGTATGAAAACATCCCCAAATACAGAATTTTTTTGCAGACAGACACTTTCTACTTCTTTTGGATTCATCATTCATACTGAGTACATGCTGCAGAATCAGCCTGCATATGTGAAGAAAGGTTTTATGGGAAAATCTGATAGATCTGCTACCTAGGACCTGATGATCCTCATGGGTCCCTTCCAACCTGAGATATTATATGCAAGACATTTTTCTCATGTCCTGTCTCATCCACAGAGTAAATTCCACTGTTGTGAGCTTTTTTAACTCACTGCTCCCACTCTGTATGATGCAAATATTCATATTCCTGAAGTCAGTTTTCTTCACAGAACTTCAGGAACAATAAAAACTGTCTCAGGCAGGAAAGGCTCAATGTAGGGACAGGAGAGTCTTGCAGTACTTACTGAGGATTAGCACATCCCACCCAGAGAGAATATAAGCTGCAAATCATTGCAGGCTGGAAGGAATGTCACTTTGACTGTGCTGCTTTCTCCTACTTCCAGCTTGCTGTTTGCCACACTGGAAGCATGATCCTAGGCCAGGTCTTTCATCCTACCCTCAGGTTACTCTTTGCTCTCAAGGTTGGCTATATACACATGCCTTAGCACACAGTGTAGTTCCTTTCCATCTCTTTACAGAACAACAACAAGCAGGGATCAAGCTTTCCTTGCTTCTGTTCTTGTATTCTATCTACAAGACAATGTCTCTTCCTCCAGCCTTGACCAAAAGAAAATGGCCAAGCCAGCTGAGCTGAGTATCACTGGTCAGGCCAGGCCTACTTAGCTGGACTCACCAAGGGACCTGGGCAGCTGATGAATCCAAACAGCCAAGGTGTTGAGTTCAACAGCAAAAAAAATTGAACCAAGCCCTTTTTGCAGTAGACTTATTAGCTCCGTTGGCATGTTTGGATATTGATACTTTCAGCCAGATATACAACTAAGGATCTTAGGGGTTTTTTGACAAACTGCTTACTTCATTTTTATACACAAACTCTTCTCAGTTAGATACCAGGATCATGTTTAAAACTGCCTGATGCTTGTGCCTGAGGGCTTGTGCTGTTTGCACAGGCTTCGCTGCACCTCAGGCATGAAATCAAGCCTTTCTTTATACTTCTGATGGTTCCTGTGTTGCTTCCAGAAGTGAAGCACTAAATCCAAGTTACATAAATGGACAAGAATATAGGGGGTGCTTTAAGCAGTTAAAATGTGTAGTAACTGCAAATGCCACTTCCAGCTCTTGTATCTGGGACATAGGAAATACAATAATTAACAAAGAATTAGAAAAATCCACTTGGGATTCAAGAGCACATTCCTGTTATTATAAGAGACCAAGAGAGAGGTTTATTTGCTAAGTTGTACCAACACTCTGTTAGGTAACACATATCTATTTAGTGGTGTCCAGAAGGAAAAGCTATCATTTATAACCACAGTACTTGGATGCTAATTGCAGTTCTGTAATTTACCACATAGATACTCCAACAGATCTAAATCACAGTTATGTTCAAGTACAATCAACCCTTCCTCAACTTCAATTCAGGCTCCTGTTCCATCTGTTCCACTGAGATGATTCTTTGGTATCCACCCTAAAAGTTCCAGAGCAGCCCTGAATCTTTACCCTTCCTGATATGCCAGCCAGATATAAATACATTAGCTTCCTTCAAACATCCCTTAAAACCTCTTCACAAAGGCTCCCATTCCTCAGCTATCCAACATCACAGAAATTGTTTTCAGCCTCTTGGTGTTTGCTACTTCTGCTTTAGATGTGGTGAGGATGTGAAGGTTCATCTACTCTTCTCACCTGCCACAGTCCTGTGAGGATAATGACTCTACAAACCTTGCCTAGTCCTTAGATCATCAGGGCTATCTCACTACTGCTACAAGCACCTTGGCAGCAGACTGTGCTGAAATGCTGACATCCAATGAGAAGTGTTCTGATCTACTTGCTTATAGGTATCAATTCTTTCTTGTCTTTGATGAGCTTTATTTTCTGAATTTATAGAGCCTCCAACTACAGAGCTTCTTGATTTATTCCTGGAACTGAGCAACACAGACAATAAAGAACAGAAACAACTGACTTACACATGCCTTTATTTTGGACAGAATGCTGTCTCTGTAGCATAATTTGTTTTCAAAACTACTTTTCCAAAGAGACTCTACATGTAGATACTATATTCCCAGCTTCCAGGCAGATCAGATAGAAGCCCTGTTCAAACTTGATTAAAATCATTCTTGTGTGACTAAAACCTGCAGACCATGTAAAGTAT
Source organism: Polioptila caerulea (assembly GCA_013397295.1). Classification (NCBI taxonomy): domain Eukaryota; kingdom Metazoa; phylum Chordata; class Aves; order Passeriformes; family Certhiidae; genus Polioptila; species Polioptila caerulea. The sequence continues at coordinate 1,344,194 of VYXF01000459.1, forward strand.
AACACCATCACTTCAGAAGATTAAAAAAAAAAACATTTCCTAAGCATTGTTTTGGGTTTTGTTAAACAGCAAGGTCTTAGAAGTAGTAGCAGAGGTTTGAATTGTGAATAGGTTACTATATGAATAACACCTTGTTTCCTCACTAATGCAGAGTTTGAGTCAAAGTATGTGGAAAATTTAACAATGGTTACAGGAGCTGCACTGCACTCAGACATTACAGTTCTGGTAAGTTATTTTTCAGATCTTTGTGTTTAAACTGATGAGAGTTTTTTCTCATCCACTTTAAAGATGCTTACTACATGTACTGACATATTCCTTCCTATCCTTTATAATTTAAAATTAAATTACAAGTTTTGATTGATAGGACCAACATGCCAGCACAGGGAAAATCATTACCAAGTAATATATCACTATATTATTTACTTAATAAATTTCAAGACTGTGTTGAGGTCATTTCACAGTTTTGCAACATAAACTATTAGAATTTTAACTATACTTCATAAGAGCTGGCAAAAGCATTCTCAGACATGTTTATCTCTTTAAATATTCATAGTTTTCTGACCTCAATGGCCAAAACACATTACTCTATTTATTATTGCAGTTCTCAGTTATCAGAAAGACCAGTAGCTCAGACACTTTGACATTAGAAAGAGAAAATGAGAATCATATTTTAATAAATACTACTTCATGATATCATGACATTATGAAAAATAGCAATGCCTAGTTTGCTGATAAATCAGATTGTCAATGAGTTCTTTAATAAAGAACAATACCCAATACACCTACTATATGCATCCTAAGGCTATTAAATACAATAAAACCAGCTTCAGTTACTAGGTTAGCTGGACTGGACTGGACTTTCAGGACTTAGCACAGTCACATACCTCTGCTACATTCATAAAGAAAAGATATATTTCTGCCCATTAGCTATCTTACTAAATGGCTATGTGAGAGCACTAAATATTGTTGTCTTCATCTCGGTGTGTATTTGTACAATGAGCTAAGGATCACAAACCACATGAGGGTGACTAATTCAAAATGAACAACAGAGTCTTTGTGTGCCCAGTACAGCTGGCAGTGCCTGTATTGTTTTAATCAGTCTGAAGACAATCTGTTCAGGAAGGATTCTGAGAAACCTTGTGTGCACAGGTATCATTTCCCTAAGATATGAGGGTTGACCTAAGCTAAACACAATATTTATCTTTTTCGTATAGAAACTGACATGAAAAATACTGCTTAGGCAGAAAAGGTTTGCATTATGTCTTCTAGAGCAGATCAAGTTTCAAGAAGTGCAGAGAGAGACACAAAAAGAGACAAAATGAGCAAGAGTACAGGGCAGTAGGACCACAGTCATTTTATAGAAATGGCTCAATGTCCCAAACAGTCACATCATTGATTCTTTAAAGACTGGGAAAAGGTGGGAGGCTGGCTAACACACATGCCCCAACCAAAACTCCTTTCAGAATCAGGCAAGTTCCCAGTAGAAATGGGAACGTTTATAGAGTTTTGGTAGTCAGAATAGTATTAGGAATGGATAGTTCATCTTTTCACTTCTAAAGTGACAAATTTTGGAATGGTGTTGCTTTATATTCTTGTATTTACCTAAGAGATTTCTGTGGCCTTGATGATAAGCACAAGCACAGCTACTGAGGAGATTAGGATCAAATAAAACAGGTGGTCACACTGCAAATATCTACACAACCTTATACAGCTGAGTGTGAAAATGAAATTTGATTAATGGATGGTACAGAGAGGAGCATTCACCCTGCCTCTCCTCAGTGAGATATACAGTCACTTCCAGCTGTTAAGAGGCAAAACAAACTACAGTGTTTGCAGTGCCCTGCTGAATTTGTGGTATTTCCACAATTCAATTTTTTTTCACAGATTAATGAATTATTTTGACTGTTCAACTCTAATATTGTAATCTCTACACCAAAGAAAATACTTGACTTGATTTATTTTATGCACAGCATATCTTACTGGTTTGTTTTCAGCAACCATGAACAGGTACCTTGTAACTCCATTTGCAAGGCACAGCTCTTTGAGAACACAGTACTCAAGCCCTAGGTGCTTTTTTGAATTAGGACAATGATTGTGCTCTTTATTTGCTAGTCTTTCTATCTTCATTGTTATCCTAGCAGCAGGAATCAGTCTGTGCAGAGGAATATGGATCTGAAGGAACCACAAGCAAACAGACTGTTTGTAGTAGCTCTAAGGGTTCCTTAATGGACACCCCCACTTACTTTAACACAATGGATTTACTAACATAAAAAGCATTTTTACTCTGCACAGTATCAGTGAAACTTCTGTCAGTAAAAGAAGTTCTACTGATGTTTTCATAACTTATAAATACATTTTGACACAGACAAACATATATTATATTTAGGAAACATCCCCACACTCTGAAATGTCCCAGCTGCAAAGAAGGTTTAGACTTAAAGTTTACCTCACCTCAGAGAAGCACTGTCCCCATAAGAGGAAGAGAACTAGAGGCTGCATTTGTGCAGGCACGTATTTCAAAGCAGTTACAGGGAGATGGCATTATGTGTTCATCTTCTGAAGCCCTGCTTTTTTTGTTTGCTTTTCCCAAACTTTCTGAGACCTCTTGAAGACTTGCAAGATACAATGCTAAGCAATCTGAGACACCAGCAGTTTTACTAGAACAAGCTAAAATATGGGGTAAAGAGCAAGGGACCGCTGCCATTAATTTACTTCCTTTGACTTTGATTGGCTATTCTGTTTGTACCTGTCTCTACAGCAACACTTGCTGCCCTACACAGTGGGTATCTGTACAGTAAAGCCATTATTCCTAGAGTAGAAAAGAAAAGATGCAAGACTCCTGTTATACAGAGTAGACTTTTACTTCCAAATCCTCAGGTTTGGGGATCTTTTTGATTCAACTTTATAACTGCCATGGGGAATACCTCCAAGGCCAAAAAGGAGAGAGAGGTGAGTCACAACATAAAGCTCAGCCTTCAGCTTTTCTCTGGTTTGCAGTCCCCATCTCCTCTCCCTTCCAAGACCATGCAAGTTATGCTGAAGTTCTTCTAACCCAAGCAGAATGACCAAAACACCATCTACTTTCTCGTGACAAACCCAGTATTTTATATTTCATTCACCTTACTGACATTGTGCATAGAAAGCAGGCACTCTTGGATCTCAAACAGCCACTTTTCCAAGTCAAATAGAATATGTGCTTCTATGTCATACCTTTCAGAAATAATTAATACTAATATTCAGGATGCTGAAGGAATTCTTCCTTTGGCTCCATCTGGATCACAGTTTGGTGATGTTTTGAGGCATAAAAATTTATACACTTTTAGGCATACAAGTGTGAAAGTTATTATTAGGCATATAAATCTCTACTTTTTTTGTATAAATCTTTTAAATACTGGGTGCTGTAGCCTAATTCTGTGCTTTGTGGGCAAATGCATCCATTTATTATTTTCAGCTCTCCTGGCTTTTCTGTCTCTCTACAAAAGTATAGCAGAAGATTAAAATAGAAACACTTAAAGCTTTCTCACACGTTGCTCATTATTTTCTCCTCCATTCACTTCCATCTTTAAACAAAGAGAATTCCTTCTATTTCAAAACACTCTCAAACAAAAATATTTATATTATTTTATTGCTCTTCTTCCAGAACCTTTGAATTTTTACCTTTTCTGCTTTTGCCCACTTCACATCAGAATCAGAAATTACAACAGATTACAAGTATTCCAATAATTCATGAAACAACATGCCTTTATGAGAACTATCTGCTTGAATTTTTCATGCTTTTGCCCATAAGTGCACACCATGAAAGCCATGAAAATTTCCTTGCAGACTGGCTATGGTTAACTTGAACATCAGAATTTTGTTGAATATTTTTCATGGTTTTTTAAGTTGGACTAGCCATATTTCTAGTGTGTACATTTTATATGGTTTCAGGTTACATTAACCATCTAGCTTCATTAAATAACAAATTATGAGTTCTGCAAAGGGTGCATCTCCTCTCTCTAGACATGCTTTCCAAACAGTTAACTAGGCAAATCCTTCTCACATTTTTCTTTTAATGTAATCTGATTCCAAAGGAGAGCATCTTCCCCCTTTACCTCTTTTAACCAGACTACTGGCCATTTTGTAGACAGGCCCATCTTAAAAAATCGCAAATTACAGCTGACTCAGCAGTATAAAACAAGTAAAAATATACATTTTCAATATTTCAATGTATATTCAATATACATTTTCATTGTATCTAATAGTGTCCTGTTATTTGTTACTATTTACACCCAATGAAGATCTTCCATCCCCTCCCCAGTTTTCTATAAATGTTCAGATCCTCAGAATCTTTCACCCAAGACATTGCTCTGGCATAAGAAAAGCCACAAACCATATTTCTAGCCAATATTGCTACAAAACTAGAAGTGTACCTCTCATTTCTTGGTATTTTTTTCTACTACAAAAAGACAGATTTTGAACATAATTAAGAATTTCTTCAGTCATTGAACTAGTCTCCTCTGAATAGGGAATTTTCTAGTCTGTCAGCTAAATGAACATAAGAGCACTCACATGTGAATAAACCCCACAAAATATAGAAAATGACACATTCTTAGACTCCCAGAAGTAATGTTATTTGAAACTATGACTGCATATGGAAAATAGGTAAAAACCCACACATTTATTATAATTGTTTATTGGTATGCAATTATCTGAGCATTACTTTTTCCTGCTCAGGAAAACACCAGGCAAGGAGTGCATCTTCTTGAAGAGCTTACAGCTGCTATACATGACAAACAGATGATTAACAGAAAGCATTTTTATGAATTCCTTATAAAATATTCCTAACTTTGTCTACACTGTAACTTGTAGCAGGTGTGGTATATTAGAAGAGGTATATGTGGAATTTGCCACTTAACCACCTTATTTAGTCCAAGATATTCCAAAGGAATACTTGGAGAATTTAATCAAAAAGTCTAATTTTCTCCACAGAAGGAAGTTAGGATTTTAAATTTAGCTGTCTAGTTTAGTTCCTTGTACTAGGCTTTGTGAATAATTGTCTATTACTCACAGTAGGTTGTAAAACTCAATTAATTGGAAACAATCTCTAAGAAGGTTGGGCAAATGACAATGAAATCTCACCTGTATTTAGTGCAGGTAGAGTTTTGATGTGAAGGATCTGGTGGATTAAGTGTGATTCTTGGCGAGACCTGAGCTGATAGCAAAAATCCCGAAGCTAGGATAATCAGTGCTACAGCAGTACCTAAAAATACAGATAAAGAGCAAGGTGACATTTTCTCCAGAGCACATGAAATAGTTCTCTGCTGAACTGAACTCTGCTTGGGAAAGCAAGGCATCCCATCACTATGCATACAGCATTCCCTAAGGTGTCATGATGAGATCGTAAGAAAAATACCCTTAGCTACAGCCACATCCTAAATTAGGTTAGATATTAAAGCCAAGTGCACCAGCTTTCATGTCCAGACACTAAATTAGTAGGTTGAGACTCTTTTAAAAAATCTGCGGAATTGACAACTGCATGAATGAACAGGTATTACTCTTTTTGGTGTTGAAAATAACGTTGTAAAGGTAAAATTTACTAGTGGCTTTGAAATCACCATACTTCTCTCCACTCTCACACTCAGACTTGCAGGCTTTTAAGTAAAACAGAAAGTAGCATCAGCTTTTTCATTGACTCCACTTCCCTTCGTGAAACTAGAGAAATTTGACTTTTCATAAGAACATCATCAAAAAGTGCAACATATCTTGTTTCAAAGAACACATGTAACAACATATGCTGGGAAAAAGTCCCCTTCCATATTTTTGCTTCTGTTTCCCCCAACAAATTCCTTGTGCACAAGCTGGACAAAATGACAAGAGGAAGATGACAAAAAAGGTTCTCACTTTGTGCAATAGGTCATTACTGGAACATAACACATGGTTTTCCTACCTTGTTTGCCACATACACAATACACTGTATCAATTTAATGAAAATTGATAAACTTCACTACTCATGACACTTCTTCAACTGCTCCAAACTCAGACTTATAAAACTTAACCTCTTGCCACTTGATGACGCATTGAGATCTGTGTTGCATAAAAGTTTCCCATCTGGCAAACACACCAAGTATGTGAAAACCTTTCTCAGAGATAAAAATAATATCTAAAGGACCAAGATTTATGTAATAATGTTATCTGTGAATATGCCTGTGCAGCAGCCAGGGCCAAGAGGCAGGAATGGCTGGACCACACATTGACCTGAACTGAGGCAACTGAGACCTTAAACTCAGTCACACACTGTATGTGCAGAAAGCACCTTCCCACCATAAAATATTCCATACTTGGCTCTCTTCTAGCTGTGGCTGGTAGGTACACTAATAATCCCAGTTTTCAGGGCAGGCTGGATATTATACTAGATGTCCTGTACTTTCAAAATGCCATAAACCAGAACAGCAAATATATTTAGATAGGTCTATAATCTTACATTACATTACATATCTTATATTCATTCTAAATATGCTCTGTCTTTAAGGTAACCAAATACACTAACACTTACTTCCAGTATCTCTGTAAATATCTTGTTTCTTTGGTAAAATACTGAATACATCAACATGGCAAATGAAGTTTAATATATTTTCATTCTGTGGATATTTTGCTATGATGAGCAAAACCAAACAATCACAGTACATCATTACCTCAAGTGTGAAAATGAAAAAGGAAATATCCTAAAGATATTTTCGATCCTCTCTGTTACAAAAAGAGATAAAAACTGTACAATGCCCAAGTATCTTTCAAAATGACAATTTATGAAGGCAAAGAAGAAAACACAAATAAAATTAATAATATACTTATCACAACTCCTGCATGTTTCCCAACTAACAGCTTTGAAGAAAGAAATTAACTGAAGAAAAAGAGCAGAAGAAAGACAAAGAAATGATACAGATAAGATAAAGAAAGATATAAAACAGACAGGAAACTAAGACAAATCAGTAATTGTAGTAAAGAGAATTAAAACAGTGGGATTTTTTTTTTCATAAATTTACTCTAATTTTTCATAATGCTATCTGGAAGGTTCATATTTTCAAAAGTTTCTAATATTTTGAGAATGAAAAAAACATAATTAATGAAACCTAAAACATCTCTGCCAAATGTTTTTAGAAACCAGGAAAAGTTGCACAAGATTACAAAATTAAATTACAGTATACTGGCTTTTAATCAAAATATTAATGTTACCTCTACTGCTTGTACTTGTAGGTTTTTATCTAATAAACATCTAATCAATTAGCCTTTATTAAAAAAAAACAAAGCCTCACATCCTTGCAGCAGCAGGCAAAAGCAGTAGTTTTATCTTCATTTTATGCAGTGGGAGACTGGGGCATATCTGGCTTCCCCAAAGTTTAAAGAAGCTGCCAGTAATAACTCAGTGTAAATTGTCATGTCCTCAGAAATTCAAACCAAAGTAGAGCAGTAAGATACATTTACCCTGTGAGAAAACCCAACATGGAAATCAAATCCATCAGTAGATTTAGTAATTATCATTCTATTACACAGCTCTCTTGTTAAGGAAAACACATCAAATCCACCACTACCTAAATCAAGTGTTGCATGACAAAATTCTAACTGGTACAGAGGGATGATCTATGATTTCATGACTGTCTTTATTTGTATTATCCTTAAGGAGGGACTGTAGGATAAAACCACAACAAGCACTAGAGCTTGGCTCAAGTGACACTGAAGATGAATGGCCAGCAACCAGCCACAAAGAAAGAGCATTTTTACTAAACAATTACTTTGTGTCCAAATATCACTAATAAATAACCCTTTGAGGCATTATGCTTCATTGTTAATTCTGTGTCTTATTGCTATATCCTCCTCTGATCCATGACTAACATGCTTTGTAAGAGACATTTATACCTACATTTCAGGTGTACAACCTTTGAATGTGTTAAGCTGAGCCAAGAAGTCAAGAGCTCTGATAATATGAAAAGTCCATGTTGGTTATCACAGCTATACAGTAGGGTCCAGATAAGCAATAAACTCTTCTAGGGGGCTGGCCAGACATATGAGATTATTTAGGCCAAATAATCAATCAATCAATCAATCAATCAATCAATCAATCAATCAATCAATCCTCTGTTTTAACAGGCATTAAAGGAGACGCAGTACCCCAGAATCAGAAGTGTCAGTGCAGCACCAGGAAAGAGCCACACCACAGAAAGGCAAGACAAGAGACTGTCTGGAGGCACAGAAGGACATATAGGGAGATGTACTGCAACTGATGTGGAACAGACTAAAAGTAGCAATTTGAGATTTTTTTTTTCTCTACTTTAAAATGTGAGAAACATGCTTTGAGTAACTGAGTAACAAACAACTCGTGTCACTGTGTTGTTGCTGCTCTGCCTATATAAACACATTCAAATACTTGATTGTAGATTAACTCAGCTGAGAGCTGGGAATTGCACATCCAGTGAAATGGCAGCTGGTGTCCCTCTCTGCTGTGTTGCACTAACTAGAAACTTGGATCCTTGACAGCAACAGCAGAACAAAATATGAAGACATTAAACCTTTACAGCTAAACATTTGCGAACACTAGCTCAAGAGGAGCAGGAACAGTTTCTCTTTACAATACCCTGTTCTTGGAAACATCTGAACCTTCCAGACATTCAGCCAGTGGCAAGTTTTGATCACAGATCACTTCAGCAAAAACAAGCACATAAGGCAGGAACAAGCAGGGAATTACCACCCTAATAAGAGGACACACTGAACATAGGAAGGCTGCTTGCTCTGTCTTTCACTGCTTTCAAAAAAAGACTGTGTGATGTTACGGTGTTTGAATATTTGGAAAAAATGCACAAAATCAGAATTCTGTCTTTGTGTATCTCATATAGGAGGTGAGTTAAAATCACATTAATGAATGTAAGGTATTTACTGTCTGTATCTGAGGTAACTATGCACAAAACTACATTGCTTTTTACAAAGTGCTGAATGGCTATGCAATATGCTTTCTCTGGTACACCTTCATCAGATGGTTCTGAATTCCAATTAATAAGCTCAAAATTACATAGGAGATTTTAAAATGAACCACCTGTGAAGTTCCAGGCATTTGATTCCTTAAAGTGGAAAAAAAGGCTAAATGAAAACATTGTCAACATGGCTTCAAGGAGAAAATCACCTGAAAAAATAATAAGCTGTCACTTTTAAATTAGCCTCTAGCTGTGGTATTTTACTAATAGTCTTGAGAACCTGTATGATTTCAGAGAGACAATGGCATCAACACTGTAATTTTAAAGAGGACTACTTTGAAAAAAATTGCACTTGAAATTTTATTTTCCTTTCATTAATAATTATGAGGAAAATATAATACTCTAATGAAACACTCACCTGTTAAGCTACCAAGTGTAAGTCTCCGTCGGCCCATTCTTTCAACAAGCCAGACTCCCACAAGAGTAAAAATAAAGTTTATAAATGCTGTCAGTGCAGCCAGCCAGATTGCAAGCCTGTCATCTTCCACTCCTGACATCTGCAAAATGGTAGCACTGTAGTACCTGTGAAGAGAGGGAGAAACAAATAATAACAGTTTATTTTAATTTGGCTCATGCCATAGTTTCTGATTTAATTTGAAAAAGATCATAACAAATATAAAGTGTGACCTACTGCATAATGCAGTTGAAGACTGACACACAATTACCCTGGGAAATCAGGCATAACCAAGGCATAACTTGCACCTGACTAAAGTTTTGACTGGAGGACCTCAAGAGATGAACTGCCATTCTCTTGGCTATTTCTATTTTCAACGGTCTATCATATTCTGCTAGAAATGGGGTTTGCATTTTTAATTTAAATTAATCTGCCTTTCATATCCATCCATTGCTCTATGCTCTTTCTGGGATTTTAGCAGTCTGTATATTGTCTAGGGAAAGACAGCTCAAAATCAAATAGATTTTCAGTCCTCTTGAAGGTCATACAGAACTAATCTACTGCATCCAACGTGTTGCAAGTGACACTTGCATCCTCTTGGTTTTAGGTTTTGCAGTCTTATTTCAGTGCCACTGAAGTGCACAAAACCCTTTCTATGGCATTACTTTTGTCTTACCAGAAAATGATTGCTTTGAAATGCCTTAGCACCACACTGCAGGGATGTGAATCTGCACCCAACAGGAGCATTTGACAGAATGTTCTACTTCTTTCTAAATGGAATCAATCATTCCACACAAACAACAACTCATAAAAAATTGAACTGAGCAAAATGAAAAGGGAAGAGAAAGGAAGCCTTCTACTGTTGTTCCCAACAATCAAATGAACAGACTTTGTGCCCATGTTCTCAGGGAGAGCTAAATAAAAGCCCAAGGAAACATGAGTACTTTTCCTGATGCTGTAGAAGCACTTTTCAGCTTCTATTAATTTATGCTGACTGAAATACTCAATATTCAAGCCCTCAAACACCTTGCAGTCAGCAGGCTATCACATAGGAATAACCATCAAGAATGTCAAAGCTTGTTTTTTTGTCCCTGGTCAATATGTAGCTTGCTTTAATGTCCTTGTTGTCTTAATGTCCAGGTGTGCTAGCCTCAGGAATGTTAGCGGTTCCCATTCCTCTATTTCAAGCACATTCTGCTTTTTACTTCAAATCAATAACCCGTGATGGGCAATATGCTGAGATGCCATTTAAGACACTATCACCCATAACTGACCATGACTATTCTGGATGTTACCCCCTCACCCACAAGGCATTTAGATTCTCCCACCCCTTCCTCAGGGCACCTTTTGAGGCAATGCCTACACAACCAGCAGGACAGGTGGTGCAGCAGGACAGGGACTCCAGAGAGAACCTGCTGGGACTGAGGACCCAGAACCTACCCGTGCTTTTGAGCCAGGCTCTGTCTCTGCCCATCCCTTAGCGACTGCAGTGACTCACCAGGCTCAGCTCCTGCCAAAGAGCTGCACTCTGAGATCCCAGCAAGGCTGTGACTCTTAGGGAGGGAAGGTTCAGGAAGGACAGACATCAAAACACCAACATTAACGTGTCCTCCCTTCCTAAGGCACTCTAAATTAAATTGCTAACTGCCTGTCAAAACTTACATAGTACTGCACTGTTTCAGCCACCAAAATGATCCAGTCTCTGATTTTCCAATACACGTTTCTTTATCTGCATTAGGGTAGGAAAAGACCAAATGTCAAGTGTTGGCCTGCTGACACCTACTATGAAACTCCTATTTACTTCCACCAGACAAGGTTTCAGGAAGCCACATTTAACCTCACATGTCTAAATCTCCTTAAAATCCAATTCTACTGTGAAGTCAGAAATTGCCATTTCTCAGCAGCAATGTATAATGTACTGTCTATACAGTCAAAAAAGCAAAGAATAAGGAATCTTACAGTAGATGTCTACAGCCTAATCCATGCAAACAGGCACCTTGTGCCCCCATCATTTCTTCTGGTTGCTTATTGCACTCCCAGGGTATATATTTTCAAATAGAAGCTTACTGTTTATCCCTAAATAAACAACATATTTCATTTCTGTGGAAAACGAACCAGGGAACTTTAGAACCTGCAAATCCAAATGCCAAGCTACCAAAGCCCAGGTGTTGAGCAGTGATGCTCATAGTTATTACAGCATAGCAACCTAATTTCAAAAATTTAAAAGGGCACTTACATAGGTTATAACAACTACAAAATATATTTGCTTATGTTCACCTGTTTTAATATGCCCATTTTTTATACTAGTCTGTGCAGCCCAGCCTGTGTATTAATGTAACAAAACATCATTCTTTTCAAGTTCTTCCTGACAAGGGAAAAAACCTACATGGCAGGAAAAGGTTAAATTGTGATATTATACAAGCACAGCTAATAATGCGAGTCCTGCAGGGAATACAGCTTCAGTGACAAAGTTGTGCAATCCTAGCTTACTTTCTAAAATGTAAAGAAAATTTAAAACATGTGCATCCTTGGAATTTCTAAGCAAATAGTGTACCTTAGAAAGTAAATAAATGCATGCAAATACAAAGCCACACAAACTGACTGAGTTGGATATATATAGAAAGATGTTTAATACTGTTGATTTCTGAGGATGTCAAAATTATCAAGAAACTCAACATTATGAATTGTTCTATCAAAAGCTGCTGTACATTGAAGAAAAATAAACCTGGAAACACTTCCACATTCAAGCCTCCTCAGACTATACTTACTGAAAATGCACAGTTTTGAAGGAAATAAAGCACCCCAAAACACTTACTCTCCTTTTTTCTTTTAATGATTCAGGGTTTTTTAAAAGCAACAATGTCAAATGTTTAAAGAAAAGGATAATTTCCTCCATTCAAGCCAGTCTTACAGACAGTTCTGGATGCATCAGGGTTCCCAGCTTGGCATCTTCAGCAGCAGAGAAGCTGCCAGGCTTTGTAGCTTCCAGGACAATAGATGTTTGTCACTAAGGTGCCATCACTGCTCTGAGTGTCCCCACCTTCCACAAGATGCTGCTCCAGCCCACCTGCCATTCTAAGTCCACTTGAACAAAGTTTCTGCCGAAGGATTTCAGCCTTTTTGGACAGAATTTATTATTCTTGTAAAAGTAATTATTAAATCTAAGGCTCTCTTTACAGAAACCTGAGGAGCTCCTCAAGGAAAAGGCTGCCATATCATCTCTGCATCTCTAATGGATTTTCAAAATCAGTACCTGGCAGGCAACCTGGGGAGCTGCCACTATACACTGAAATTAAACCTTCAAATTCCCTGTTTGGCAGTAGTGGTGTATTGTGTTGTAAGTGCTTTCAGCACAGACTGAAATGACACAGTGAATGCCACTTACTACAATCAATACATTATGGTAATAAAAACACTCAGAATTTAGCACTGCTTGACAGATAACATCCAATAGGTTCTGTGATTCAGCATGCATTATCCATGTACAAGATATGTGAAAAGGATTTTAAAACTACCATATAATTATGGTAATTAAGAAAACATAGGATTTTTTTAGTGTCCAAACAGACTAAACTCTATAGTAATTAAGTGAAGTAAGTGTACCAGTGTTTGACATGGATTAAAAATATCTTTAGAGGATTAAGATCACCAAGATACACAAAGAAATTCACTTCCTTAAGTTACCACAGTACTGTCACACACCTGTTGGGTCATGTGAAAATACTGTTGCAGTATCTGCTGTGAGATTGAAAAATATTCCTTTTTTTTTTTTTTTTTTTTTTTTTTTTTTTAACTTATTTGCCCTGCACCAGATACCTCTTTGCCAACAGTCACATTTCACATTCAGTTATTTCATCTACTTATGTGGGTCCTTCACAGGCCTCACCTGAAACTATAGGGGACAGAAATTGTTTTGTTGTCCATAACAGAAAAATGGTAAAATACAAATAGATCTATTTATAAAAAGAAAAAAATATTAGACAAGAAAAAAATACCAAACTATATATTAGTCTGCAAAAATGTGTTCTGTAAATTATTCAGACAGAATCCTGCAGTTAAAATCCATTAAAGAGGTAGATTGGATTTATTGAAGAGGTAAACTGAAAAGTAATAGGCAGAGCTGAAAATTAAACGAAAGGGCTGGAAATAACAAAGTCTCTCATCATCCTCCTCTTCCCAAAACAGAGATCAGTTTCCAGCATAGAAAAGAAAGGTTGGAGTCCATAACACCTGTATGTTTTGCACTGCAACAAAAAGCAAAGTAATGTCAACTTTTTCAACTTGTCTTTAGTGCCTTTACTCAATATATGAGTGCCTAACTTTTCATCAGAACCTTTATGAAAGAAAATCACCACTCCCATCCCTATTTTATAAATGGAGACCACTGAGGCTTTTGGGAAAGAGGAGGAAGAATGACTATTTGCAGTTATCCACCAGTACTAACTGCAGCAGAATAATGACACTCCAGAGTCTCAATGCAGATAAGTGCTGTCTGCAAATTAGTGAGTATAAAAGCAGGGAAAGAAAATCCCCCAGGTGTTTCACAATACATACCTTGTTCAATTATTCATTCATTCTGACAATTTCTGTTAAATTTAAATTAGGTTTAATATTCCAGGATATTCTAATGCCTGCCGTAAGTTCTTTGGGATCCCAAAAATTGAAATCAGTCCTCATTAATATCAATAGACCTGCAGAATGCACATAGCACTAAAAAAAAAAATTAAAAATCAAGCCAGTCCCTGCATTTAAAGCCAAGGCCACCAGCAAACAATGGAATTGTAGACACAGTAATCCCACAAGAGCCAGGTGCCAGCATGTTTAGAGTAATAGGATCTTGAAAGGTTTAGATTAGATATTGGGATCAAATTCCTTCCTGTGAGGGGGTTGTGGCACTGGAACAGATGCACAGTGAAGCTGTGGACATCCCATCCCTGAGAGTGTTCAAGGCCAGGTTGAGCAGCCTGGTCTAGTGGGAGGTGTCGCTGCCCATGGTGGAGGGCTGGAACTGGATGGTCTCTATGGTCCCTTCCAACCCAAACCATTCTATGATTCCATGCTTTTCAATTTTAAATAGAAGGCATTGCATTAAAAATGTTTTTCTTGCACACTTTAACAGGCCAGAGAATGGGCTGCACTTTTGGAAAGGCAAGAGGGTGCAAAACAAACAAAACTAATTCAATCACAAGTAAAGCAACTGAGATGACAAACTGTCTTTCTGGAGAAAAAAAAAAAAGAAAAAATGAAAAAAAATATAACCAATATCAGACTCTATTGCTGGGGACACAGGGTTGGACAAAGGGCAGGAGGGTTGAGAAAGCCAACAGTTAAAGACTCAGTAAAAAAAACTTCTGCAAGGTGAGGCTGGAAAAGGCCCTGGCCCATGGGGAAGGGTAGAAGTGCCCAAACACAGCACTGTCAGGGAGGAGCACTTAAAGCCCCAGTGATGACCCCAACACATACACCCAATGTTGGAATAGATGGTGGAAGCCTTCCTTAACAATGTTTCATTAAATATACACTATCTTCTCATTCCTAATTAGCCTGTTAAAGCACCAGGAACACACACACACAGACACACAAAAGCCCTTAAAAACCTCTTGGCACCAATCCCACATTGATTCAGGGAAACCTCCACGATGAGCAATGAGGAATAGCAGCATGCATATGTGCACACAGGGACACTGTAGCTGCAGCCTCTACTGGGCACAATGCCCTTACTAGGAACAACTTTAAGCATATGTCCTGTGGGAAAAAAAAAGTAACTGGGATATAACTGGCACAAAAGTCTTCTCTGGACTAAAATGCACAGATGTACCCATATTACCAAAAGTCATTTCAGGACTGTTTACAAAACAAACCCAAAAGAGTGATTCCATCTGAGCTCGTATTTGTGGTGGCAGATGAGATCCTTTTCAGAAGTACAGGTTTTGGCAAAAAATATCCTAATTTGACAACCTCAACTGACCATTCTAAATCTGCATTCAGGAATTAATATTTTTAGATTTTTCTGAAACCAAATCCTAAGAAATGGCAGGTGTTCAGCATCTTTCAAATCCATGCCACTCACTTGTGGTGCTTTAATGGAAATTTCTGAATCCAATCTCAGGTTTTAATATTCATAGAATCAAATATTACCTTTGTGATATATTTCAGACATACACTGCACATAGTCTAGATCTCAAAAGACTTGTATATTCTCCTAATTTAGAAAACAAAAGTAATTGTACAGCAAACTTAAATGTGTGAATATTAATTCAGCAGTGTCTGCTTGTATTACACAATTTTTTTTGTTGTCCTTTCTCCCATCTGTTCTAGCAGAGAAAGGAAAAAATCATGGAGGACCCAAAAAATTTCTTATGGTGGAATCAACAGTGTAGACAGATTTTTTTCATTTCATGTTCAGCATGGGCAAAACCATAGGATTTATGTTAACAGCATATAAATGTCAGTCAAAAAACCCAAAGGATTTAATTTCTTATGTCTGAATGACTAATCTACCTGAATGCAGCACTTGGATCATGCTTTGGAAATCTGCTCTTCAGTTTCAACAGTAAAAGTTGTCAAAATAGCCTAATTCTTTCCCTCTCACTAAAAATTAATCTGCAAGCATCCCAAATACGCATTTCTCCTTTTCTGCCAATAAACAAAGCATCAGTCTCAATTTTGATGCTCTAACCTGAGAATTCCATTAGACCTCTTCCTACCCATGCTGCTTCACTCTGTGCTCTGACTATGCTTTGTAAAGATGCTCTGCTTACAGCAGAGGTGAGAACTGGACTATAATTCCCAGACCAAAAAGTTAAATAGAAAAATATATCAGCTGTAAACACCCAGAACAAGCTTTTAGTACCAAATCACTTGGAGAAGCTGAGCTTCTTCCAGCAATTTTACCTGAGGAAACTGAATTTACTCATTCCTCCAAGGATTTAGCTTTTAGCTTGCACTTTCTTATTTGTTGTGTGAGTGCAAAAATGTTTCAGCAGTGCTGTGAAGTTGGTGACTTCTGCACCAGTTGCCCTTCATAACTGGTTAGAACAATTATCATTAAAGCAGCAATAAAACAAACCTCTAGCAGAGGGCTCAATACATTTCTAACACACTGTGAGAAATAAATGCTTGAATACAGCCTGCACAACAGAAGGAAAGGGATGTGTGGTGAATGTGCTACCTGTTGAAAGGGATGCACAAACACATTGCTCTTCTCTTCAAGCCAAAACACAGCAATTAAGCACCACACCAGAATTGTTACAGCCACATAAAGCACTGCAAAGACTAATGTAGTACAGAGCTAAAGGCTAATGTAATAGAGTCTCTACAGTGCAGAATAGTAACCTTTTAATCTATGAACCATATGCTGGACAACAGATTTGTTTGATAATCCCTGGAGTGTATTACACTCCAAATTCTTCTATTCAACAGGGAATTTCCATTCTAAATTTATACAGCCCATCTTACAGTATTCTTCAAAAGTTATGTAGGACTTAATCACATAGGAGAGAACTTGCTGACACCACTTACTGCTATATCTTATGTATAGTATTTACATATACTCTTTTTTTTAATTCAGTGAAATTGCTAGAAAATAAACATAAAACAAAATTTAAGATAAAGTTGAATGAAAATTTCAACACAAAGTCAATAAACAGTTGAAAAGATCCTGTGCTGGATATTTTTAAGAGTCTCTTTTGAAAATATATTTTACCTTCTCTCTGAAATAAATCACTGTTACTTGGAAACACCTAATAAAGGATAGATACAGAACAGTCTTTGTGTTTAACTGCTTTGAGCAAACACTTTCCAGATCCACAGTCTTCCTTTGTTACCGCCAGGTAAAGCCACTTTTGTGTTTATCATTTCCTTGTTGCAACTAATTAAGCTGCCAAGTTTTAAATCCCTGGCAGCTTATCCAATTCAGACCAACTATTCTATGTACAAGGACAGCTTGACTACATTAAATTTATGTTCTCTGTCCTTCAGGATTCATTATGGGAGTTCAGTGCCATGATCAAAAATCTAAATATTAATCTCAGTTCTATGAATTTGTAACCTTGGAGATGTAATTTAATTGCTTCATATTTGTTTCTTCTCTGCAAAGTTTTAAATACCTTTCCATGCTTCTCATGAGAAGATTCATATGTGGATAATACTTGAAAACAGCCTGAAAAGAAAATGGAGACAAAGTAGGTGTTGATCAGTTCTCCTTATGCTCACCACAAGTACACTGTGCAGGTTTGTGTTTACACCTTAGAAATATGTTGGACGGGGGAAATGTCCAAAAGGGGGAGAGGAAGAGTCAGGTTATTCTTCAGGGCAATGAATAAAATCCAGATCTTTCTTTTAAAATGTTAAGAAGTTAAAATTGTCTTTTGCTACCTTTCAGACTCTGATTAAGAAAGTGCTGTCAAGGTCATTTTACTTCCTATGAGGAGCCTCTTCTGGAAAGAATGATTGGACAGACTGGCTCTGCTTTGAATATAACATGCAACAACTCTCAACACAACTTCAGCATTTATGTGCTCAAGTGACAAGTACTTGAAAAATGCTTCAAAAGGCTACAGTAATGGCATTAGCATTAAGCCCTGCACTTGGCAAACACTAATCACAAGAGCAAAGTGAAGAAAAATGAAAGTATTCTTTCTTAATTAAAGAAATGGAGACAAAGAGTAATGAAGAATAATTACATTTCTTTAGTTGTTTATTAATGCTACAACACAGTGAAAAATTAATCTAATCATAACCACACTACACAATCTGTTTTATACCCATCAATGTATATATTTCCCTACTGGAAATCAATTTATTGTACCAAACAGTAACACCCAGGGTGCTACAATTCTCAGCCAGGTACAGAACAAAGGGCCTCATTGGGAATTAACCAGAACATGCTGAAATAAAGATCTACTACACACACCTTAGCATGATGAGGGATTTCCCTTGTTAATACTACTTCCATATATCAATGTATATATTCAATATATATATATTAAGAACAAAACCAAGATTTAATAGTGTTTAAAATAAAAACTTTAATATGCAGATAGTCTACTGCATATTATGTACGAAGTTTCCCTCTTTGAGCTGTAACATAATTTTAAAACATGAAAGAGGTGATTTCTGATAGTATCAAACTCAGTGAGAGTATGAACAAGACCACAGTGAAAGGAATAAAATTAATTAGTCTTTCCAGTAGTTTTTTCCCACAACCTTCCGTAACAACATTTTTGCTTAAACTAATTTTATAGTTCTTGAGCAATGCCACCTATCCTTGAATTAAAGCTGAACTAAAAAATCAGAACTTTCCAGATAGTTTTCTTGTTCTATCAAAACCACTTACTTGTTCAAAGAATAAATAACTGATTGTTCTACAGCTTGATGTTGCTTTATAAAATCAGTGCACGGTATCCTATGTATCCCATGTACCCCATTTTACTTTATCTAACTATTCTTCACACTTTAATTAATTTTTCTCTTTTTGCTTTCACTCCTGTATTCAATATTTTCTAACTGTAATCTCTTGAAACAAGAGCTTTTCTGCTCTACATTTCTACATCACTTAGTGCAACACTATTCTGCTTCTCAAATAAGCCTTTAAAATGCAATAATTACACAAATACATTTTATTAGTCTTGAGGCCAGCTACCACAAAATTGTTCATTTAATGAAACAGCTTTATGTTTTCCTGTATTCATATGCCAATAGCAATGATTGATTGATTGTCAATTAATATAATGGTCTCCCTTTCTGAAACTTCCCATGATTCAGCTATTCCTGGATGGGGGAAGGAAAAGAAAGTAAACTTTCAAGACTTCTCTAACACACTAGTTATTGTATTATTTTTTCTTATTTTTTTTTTAACAATAGCAAGTATATAAAATACAACATTATGTATACAGAAAGCCAGAGAAGTCAAACATTCAAATGCATGGAATCAGAAAAGAGGAAGAAAGTCCTATTGCCACACTGACAGATGAATTGTGTCAGATGAATTGTGTTTTACACAGTAATTGTTTTTATACATGTTTTTCAACACTCAACCACTCTCAGCAGGTAAGAACAAATGGCAACCTATGCAAGGTTTGTTTAGAACAATCTTATGGGTTTTGTGTTAACAATGTAATAAGTAGCAAACAGCATAACATTGCCTGAGGCAAAGGTAATTCAGCCCTAATGCATTCAAAAGAGTATAACCTAAAAAAAAACCTCAGCAAAAATGTATTACCAAAAATGCATATAATAACTTTGATTTTTCCTTCTGGACTTTGTTGCTTTCTCTGATGATGATGGTGATGATGTGTTCAGTGCCTGTAGACTGCAATGTTTATTAACTCCTTTCAGTTTATATTCACAGTTCATCCAGTAGGTTCTACTGAAATGCTTATCTGTTAATATCTTTCACTTCTGATTAGACAGGTTACTTGGAAATCAGAATTAAATTTTTATTGAGATAAAAGTATAGAATTGTATAGAAACTCAAGTGAGAATATAGATGTGTTAGTTAAGGTCTCTAGAGGAAGCCAGTCTTCTTGACAGCTTTTACTCAAATCCCACAACTGGGATTTTGCTCTAAAATGTCACACTGAACAAAAATTTACTTTACAGTTGAGAGTTTCCATGTCAGGTATCTAGAGAACTTAGGGGCATACAAAAATTGTCACTGAAATATTTTAATGAAGTAGCAATTACAGGGCACCAGGCATCAGCTTTCAGACAGTCAAGTCTTCCCAGAGGTCCTGTTAGAAATAGCAACCTTAGCTAAAAACAGCATCTTGACCTGACAGCTCAGTGACAGAAGACAAGTGCCATCATGGCATGCAAGACAGATGAAATCCTGTTTCACAAAGTATTCTGCATCAGAAATTTGAGCACTGTGACTGCGTATCCTCACTGCACTGCCTTTGTTGGTCTCCTAAGCAGGACTTCAGAAATAACATTGGAATAAAAGCCCTTTTTCTCTCAAAGTGGCCAAGATAAATTAATCCCAGAAGGGCAGGAACAGTGAAGCCAAGAGGAGAAAATCCATCACATAAATAAAATTTCTATGAGTTTCACTGGCACAAAGGAAAGATTTTCTTGCCTGAGGAAATTACAATTAGCAGTCCTGAGCAAGATTTCATTTACAAGAGGAGAACCAAAAGGCAAACAGAAGATGGAGATCTACAAAAATATGAAGCAGTAGCAGTTCACTGAGCAGACACACTTGACTTATGAGGCAAGGGAAAAGCAAAAAATTTCCTCAAGCAAAGCTGTCCATGAATAGGCTTTTCCCCTTTTTGAGGGAAAAGTCCTGACTTAAGGTAATTCACCTAAATGCTGGGAGAATGTTTCCACATTTTGTACTATTTTTTCTGGCACTACTAACTTCCTCAGATATGGCCTAAAATGTTCAGAGCAAATTACTTATGAAACTATTTATTATATATATACATATATATATATATGTAAGCATATATTTATTATTTTACTTATTTATTTAAGAACTAACATACCTATTTCATGGACTAGGACCTAGTAATTTAGCTTCTCATCTATTTGTTTCCTTTCTCTTTTTTTAAGGTCAGACAGAGCTAAATTTGTCAGCAGGTGACTGTCAGTGACTAGGATGAGTAGGATGACACTGCCTTTGTTCTCCTCATTCCCACTCAGAGGAAAGCATCTCTGCACATAGGAGATCTGAGTCTTTTTGTTATCTCTGTATTCCCAGCCATTAAATCTGAATGCTGATGTTTTGCCATAATCCACCTTTTGTGATTTGGAAGGGTTCTCAAGATTTTAAAATGTGCAATCAGATGGGTGGCATTGGATTGGTCAGGTACAAGGTCAGCCAAACAGGGACTGGCTCACAATAATAAAGCAAGAGTTTAAAAATGTAGGATACAAAACAATCCCACAAAAATGCAATGGTGTATTACTATCTGATACAAAGAAACACTTAATAAAATACAATTTTATTTGTTAAATATTTCCTATGTCAAGATAAGAGGAATTAACAGACACACTAGCACACTAAAACCCCACTATTCATCCAACTTCTTGTTTGTGTTTCTGTCTGGTTTTCTCTCCTAACTGCTGCCTTTGTCTTCACTCTTGTGGCTTTTTATTTGGGCTTAATTCCTTCCAGGATCTGCTTACTGCATCAAGAACAACACCCAGAATCAACCCAAGTAAGGGTGTCTAAGAGGGAAGTACCAACTCTCTCGAACTGAAGCTTGTTTGGGGATCCTTGTCAAGAGGAGAACAATATGTGCACATGCAGTAGCAAGACCCTCCACATGTGCAGATTCACTGCTCCTCCTAACTTGTTTCTAGTAACATCACATGCCTGCAACAATATATTTTCTTTCCATATCTTAATGTGCTGAGAAGTTAACACAGTTCTTGAAACAAAATTTCTGCAAAACTAATCTCTTAACGCTAAGTTGCTATTTTATTTTCTAGTTCTACAACACACATACTAACTGTACATTCTTTTCCTTAAGATTTTACCTTTTCCTCTCAGTCTGACCTCAAGCCTCAACCTTGAACTCTCCAAACCTCTCTAGAGCATGCAAAACTCCGTGACCACTGGGGCTTCAGCAGGCAAATGGCTCCTGACCAGGGGAGAGCCTGGCACTCTTTGCAGAAGATCAATATTTCACTCTAAAATATGGCATGCTGCAATATAAAATACAAATATTCTGGGGTTAGAAAGTAAAGTTCTAATAAGTATTGTACCTTCAAACATCAACACTGACATTGCAAATGACAGACTTTACTTGCACTGGCAAAAGAAGGGTGACACCTAGCCATTTCTCACAAAGAATTTAAAATTTCAGCTTCATTTATTAAAAAGCTGTCATATATCATAAGCAAAACTCATTTCTCTCATTGCAATAAATACAAAGGATTATCTGTGTGGGCTTTTTTTTCCCCCTTTAAATGGAAAGACTACCTTTATTAGAGAAATGAGACTCTTATGGCCAGTGCAGAAGCTGCTGTCTTTGACATTTGGCAGCACAAGACTATGACCTTCCTTCTGGAAGGAAAGCCTGGATAAGGATAGAGCAAGCTTTTAATTGGTGGGCATTATGGGGAAGGAGGAGGGGAGAAATCAGATCATTATATTCTACACTGGGATAAAAACAATTACTTAGAAGAGAACTGTCTGCAAAATTACACCGTTGGAAGCAAAACATCACATAGCTTCATTCCTAAAGGTTGACTGCATCACTGAAATATCTGTCTCCAGCACCAGGAAGGACTCAGTGTGCTAAGTGCTGTTCAGAAACAGAACAATTAAATCACCTCTCCCAAAAAACATGCAATATAAACACGAGGCAAAAAACCAAATGGATGCTGACAGATGGGGAGAGATGAGATAATAAGGAAGCACTACTAATGCCTGACTTGAGACCATGTCAGCATGTTGACACCATGAACCTCTACGGCTCACAAAGATTTTGCTTTGAGAAGGGTGCCTTTTTTTAAGAACCATGTTCAGGAAGAAAACTGCATTGCAAGGAAAAAGGAAATTAAAGATTGAGAGTTTACAGTAGATAACACAGGTGAGGCCTGGATTGGGGAAATATCAATTGGTATTGGGAAGATTGGTACTACAGAGAAAGGAAACATCAGTTTCCCTGAGTGGCCAATCATACAACTGCACAGCACATCTACTTGTCAGCAATGTCTTTTACAGAGAACAAGCGAAGTACAAAAAACCCTCAAGCTGTTAAGCTCTTTACACCTAGCCCAGTGGCTAGAGTAAGCTGTGCTGTCCCCAGGGACACCTCTGGCTGGCAGAAAACTACATGCTGAATAAGCCCAAACTCAACATATTGATCTTAATCAAAATACATTGGAGCAGCCTAGTTCAGGGAGCTGAAAGCTTTGATCATTTGTGGCATCTTCATGTTGGAAAGAAGCAAGCACCATCTCTCACCTTCTTGCAACAATTTTTATTAGAAAAACTGAGAAGCCAAAAGGATATGTGCTTTGCCCTTGAATGCTGGAGACTTGGGCACCCCTTGAAGGTTAAGGCTGCTCTTGCTTTAGATGCTGCTGCTGCCTTACCAGACACAGTAACATTTTCTTCAGACACAAACCTTATGCCAGCTGCCTTTTCATTCAAGTCCTCATCTCAGACTGGCACTCAGAAATCTGTGTGACGTAACAGTCTGCATTTGATGGAAATAACTGTTGAGCTGGGAGTTGTCAGCATTTATTATAGGCATAAAGAGTGCCACATAACAGGAGACTAGAGAAAAACAGCACTTACATGGTTTTGAGAAGAGGTAAAAGTGTATGATAAAAGGTAGTTTCTGAAGAAAGAATACTGACAAAATGTTAACTTTGGCTAGTCATGCTCTCACATTAGCAGGCATAAAAAAAACCAGAGACAACATATATGAAAAATACATTGAAAAAATCTTAACACTTATATAGCAGACCTGTCTATGTAAGTTGCAAAATTAAAAGATTTCAAACTTAAAATGTACCAAGTAATAGTAGGAACACAGCAAATAACTGTGCCTTGTAGCATCTCTTCATTGTTCTTCACAGATACCTGTGTTTATGTCATGGAAGATATCTTCCTCAATAGCTGTGTCACAAGAACATCAAATGAATTACTGAATAATTCACAAAAAAAAAAAAAATAGCTGACTTTGTTGGGCAAGTAGCCTTTATGGCAACTATTATTTGACACATTGCCCTTTGGTGGCTGATACCTCGCCAGAGGATTAGAAACCAGAAGTCTTTCTTAACACTGCTGGGGATAGCTGAAAAAAATCAGGTAAGGTGGCATCTCCAGAAGTAATGGTCACACTCTCCCAGCCAATTCAGCCTTCAAGCATGATGGACAGAAAACATGGGTTTAGAAAACTGCAGGGTCAAAACTTGATAGATAGATAAATATTTGCTCTATGCCATCTCGCCACCAGGTCACACACTGTTCAATATTCTCCAAAAGCTTGTAAATCTATGCCTTTGATATTGGTCATCACTGTGATCACCCTGATTTCTTCAATGCAGACAGTGCTGTACTACCATAATGGGCTCCATTTGACTCAGACATACAGTGGTCTCTAGGTATATAATCCTTAAGATATCCAGCCTGAACCTCTTCAGAGCCTTCCTAACCTCCAGCAGATAATATCCCCGCCCAACTTGATGTTGTTTGTGAATTTACTGAGGCTACATTCATTCCCCTCATCCACAACAGTTATCAGTTATTAGATTAATGATATATATAAACAGTACTTATACACACAATCTAATTAGGTATTTTTACCCTGAAAAGAATTTAAAAGCAGCTTTCCTTAAAAACCTGGAAAAACAGTATAGGTACTTAAGGAGAGGTGGATAATCTGTTCTGAGGGAAAACCACAGGGCCACAACGAAGCAGCAGCAGTTTTAGTGCTATGTGCTGTTCTGCTTTACTGAGGAAAGCAGCTAAATTTTAGCATTGCATTTTGCTCCCATTCTCCTGCTCTTGCTCTTCTCTCCTCATAATACCTCTAATTTCACATATGCAAAGATCTCCTTTACAGAGAGGTTTCTGCCTATTTCCTTCTAAAAGTACAGGTTTTGCTGGGTTTGGATACCTCTGTGCAGCTCAACCAAGATTACACCAGACAGCAGTGCACTTTTTCTGACTTTAGTGCCAACATGAGAAAGCTGCTTATTGAAAATCTTGCACAAAACCAAACATTCAGAAAATAGCTGATAGTTTGAATTTCTGAGGAAGCTGACTGACAGAACAGCCAAGCCATGTCATATTGCTGTACTTAATCATTAATTAAGTCTAATGAACACTGAAACCCCACAGAGGATGAAGTTGTGACTCAAAGCAGCAGATGTGATTCTGAAACCTCTGGGGAGTATCTGTGACAGTGACTGCAGCAGTCGGTCTGAAAAGCAGTGCCACAGAGGAAGAAATTTCTGCCATGGAGGAAGAGATTAGTCCTTGAATGGCAGTTAATTTGTTCCAGACAGAGAATTTTGCTGTTAGGAAAGGAAAATGTCTTTTATGAAACCAAAATAAATCCCCAAATGGGTTTTCTACAGAGAACATCTCGTTTAGAGAGGTGTCATAAACACTGGTTGCTTATAAGTTCTTCATAACTTTATTTAGAGAGAACAAGAAGCAATAAGCCAATGCACAGAACCTAAGACATGCTTACAAAAAAAAAATTTTAGAAGGTGTATGGCAAATACACTTCAATGCTCCTGTACATGATGGTTTACAGTGCAGCAAGCATGGAATCACTGCAAGACTATGTTGTTAGCAAAACCCAGAAGATGATTTATTGAAAAGATCAGCTTTGATACTGGAAGAGAAGATGAAAGACAGACCATGGAGCTGCCCAGGACAATGACAGTCATACAGCTCTAGCCACCCTGCATGACCCTGCACACACAGCTTGGAAGACTAAGAGACTCAGGGACATCAAGAGCTGTACAGGAGCTGAACTACAATTTTTTTTCCCAAGGAAATAGTCCAGATGAGTCTCTTGTCTGAGTTAGAAAAATTCAGAAGTATGAAATTGTATCTCTGCATGAATACTATTGTAATATACACACTACAGGAAGCTAAAATGAGTCACTTAAGGGCAGTAAATTGCAAGCCTGAATTAGAAAACGTGCTTAAAGTTTCTTGCAAGCATAAAGTGCAGGGTTTTAAAGTCATTGTAAGGACTGGAGGCAAGATAACACATTCTTTGCAGGAATCTACTGGTTTCATTTGTCCTTTGGCTGAGTAAGTTTCAGGAATACATTCCTTCAGAGAAACAAAAAAAAAAATTCTTTTTTTTAATAGGAAATAGATCAAGCATGGCTTTTAGAGTAACCTGCAAAAGAAATACAAGTTATACAACATCATCTTTTTCTTTACACAACCATTTGCTTCAACATATCCTAACAAGACATAGCAGAAATGAGGGCTCAAGTGTTATCACAGATGACCCAGAGCTACTTGTTCAGTTTTCAAAAGACAAAAACCTAGACAGGGCTCTTTGATTCTGCTGAGAGGATGAGCAATTGAGCCAAGCTTCTAACCATGGAATTAATTTCTTTTTCCAACAGTAGTTTT
This sequence comes from Polioptila caerulea, assembly GCA_013397295.1. Classification (NCBI taxonomy): domain Eukaryota; kingdom Metazoa; phylum Chordata; class Aves; order Passeriformes; family Certhiidae; genus Polioptila; species Polioptila caerulea. The sequence continues at coordinate 1,370,658 of VYXF01000459.1, forward strand.
ACAGGACATTTTAAAGCACTGTCCATCCCAGCTGATGTGTTTTTCTTCTTCTTTCTGTACTTCCTTTTTTAAATTTCCCTCCCTAGAATTGCCTAGTCTTCCTCCAACATCAGTTGTCTGCAGTAGCACATTACGCTATTAAGGGCATTAAGATTTCCAAAACTGGACAGAAGTCCACAACCTCAAACAACTTACCTATACTTATTGCCTGGTTAATGTGCATTTCTGCACTGAAAAGTTTGCAGAGATAGTGACATCTCTTACATTGATGCATGGGAAAGTCACTGGAGCTGCCCCACCAAAACTGAAGACATGGCAGGGAAGCAGAATCCTCCTCACAGATACCTGAAGAGGAGGTGAGCAGGCCAGTGTTTGCAGGGGAGAAGGAATTTGGCAATATGGGCATGTGTTTAAATGATTTTCTAGCTCTTATAAGTTAACAAATATGATAAATCAATAAATAGTAAGATAAAAACACCTGTGGAGACCTGAGGAGTATCTTGCAGAGCCCATGTTCCAGGTCTCAGGGCAGTCAACTGTGATCCATACACATGTGGGGGGGAGGTTGGTTTGTTTTTGGATTTTTTCTTTTACTACATCTCCCAGTTCTGTCTCTGTTCAGAATTATGGCAGTGCCTGAGTCAGTTTACCACAATGTGACAAGAATCATAAAAAACTGGGGTTTGCAGTAAGATAAAAGCATTTAAAATAGGACTATATGCCCTGAAAAATACAACGAGCTAAGCCTCACTAATTTTACTCACTCAAAACTCTAATAAAGCATTTAAGATAGAGAGGACTACTGTAATATATTTGATAATATTCAAACTATAAAAGCTTTAACACACATAATTTCTCTACTATTATAAGAAATAGAATAAGAAAGAAAGATTACTTGGAATGAGTTCATTTTTCCCTTGAGAGCTGTTCTATTTCACTAATAAGTCATTCTCTATTCCTGCATGAACTAGAAAAAAATATGAGCTCTCTCCTGTCTTTTATTTCCACTGTAAATTAGTGACATTACAGGCATGGGTCACAATCTGAAAGAAAATTTCAACTTGGCTCTCAAATATTATGATGGTTGAAAAATCCAAAATTCCTGGAATGTGCCATCACTAACAAGCATAATTTACACTTCTCATTCTGAAAAGCTTCCCTTTCTTCCCTCATTCCTGTGCATATGGGACAGAGCTGCTGGCTCAGAGTAGCACTAGGATTTCTTTTAGTTTGTGTCTCATCTGTACCATATTCATCTGTCATCTGTATTAAATTGTGGTTACACAATTTTAGTTCTCACATTTCGTTAAGGGCTCAAATGTAGGACACAGGAGGTTTTAAAAGGTAACATTCAAAACTTGGTTTAAGAACAGCCAAATTGGTCCAAGTTTTAGTGAGATCTTACCTGACTCCTGACATGCCAACATGTCCCTTACAGCACCAAGAAGTCCATCAGTACTTTTCTCAGTACTTCCACCTGCTTCCATCTCTCACCAACACGCAAGGGCAATAAATATTCCTCTAGTAACAGAAGGCTTTAGCTTTTGTCAACTCTTGTTTTCAAGAACCAATTTCAGTACTTTTATTTAAATCTATCATTTTAAGACCTGAAGTTGAAAACATTGAAGTTTAACTGCTCATTTTCTCTTCTCTTTCCCCAGTCTATAAACATACAATAGAAATGATATAACCAAGGAATTAGAAGAGAGAATAGAGTAAAAAAGTCCAAATTGTCTTAACTGCTTTTGTTGTGCTTTTGTTTCCACCCCCAGCTTCTAACAGGGCTCTCCCTGTTTCTCCTAAAAAAAAGTCTTCCATTCATAACTCACCAAAATATTCAAGTTTATGTGAGAAAGGGGCCTCCAGCAAGCAGAAGCTTTAATCACCAGTCCAGTATATCCCTGTTCCAATTTTCCCTTGTGAAACAGATGAAATTTTGCTGATAATAATCTGGTCACACATTCTTTTTCTATTTTCAAGATGTCTGTAAAACATGCTTTGGGCAAGTGCAGTATACAAGTGACTATTAAAAAGAAGTAAAACACCACAAAAGGATTTTATTCTTTCATGAAAATGTTTCAAAATCATTCTCTGAATCATTTTCCCACAGACTTGTTAGAACTCTGGAGGAAAAATCCCCAAACATTTTAAGCAGTCATAGGTGAGACCCCTCTCACCTGCAGAGGCTTAGACCCAACTTGCACCCCTCCAGTTCTGACATCACCTGATTTCTGAAAACTCACCAGGAAAGAGCCAGCCCCTCCAAAAAGATGAGAACCCAAGTGTTGTTTAGTTCCTCCCTCCTGATACCCCCCTCCCTCCCTGGACTCTCCTCTTTGCTGGCCTTAGAGAGATTATTCTTTCTCACACTGAGGAATTAAGAGACTCATCAGTGATTTCTTATTTTCTTTTGATTTGGTGACTGTGTTCCATATCACACCTTCTGTAATGGCCCATTTTCACCACAGCCATCTCTTTGTTTTGCAGACTGCTCCCAATAACAAGGTCTGGATTAGCTTTTAGACGCCACCATCTTTTATTTACAGTTCATTTCTGGAGTATTTTCATTTGGAGCAAATCTTTGCAATGCACATAACCTTTCAACCTTTTTTTTTTTTTTTTATATCTCCAATCTGTGGCACAAGGCATATTGACTAGCCTGTGGCAGCTTAACTCTTATTGACAGACTCCAAAGAATCCAATTTACAGAACCAGTTCCTATGCCCTTAAAGTAAAGGTGAATAAACAGATCTAAAGGGCATCATATCTCTTACTCTATGTTTGAATGGCATCAGTAAAATATTTCACTGAGGTTGTTCATGTTGCTGTATCAGGCAGCACCTAACCAGGTGACCTTTTAGACTTCAATTCTGTATCTCTTCAAGATTGATTACACTGTGAGCTTTGAATTGTTTCACATTTCTATATTTCCTGTCTTTCACCTAAGAAGAAGACACTTCTGTATTGCTATGAATACAGTCCAGTATCAGAATAACATGTGCCCACTAGGTTTTGCCAAGGGAGCAAACCTACAACACAAATCAACCCCTTCCCCTACTGTTCTATTGAGCTTTATAGAAAAAAAAAATTGGTCATTGATTGGTATCATATCATATTTATATTGAGACTCATTGGTCTCAATATAAATGCTAGAGACAACAAAAATGTACAGTTCAACAGAATGATGGATATTAAACATTAATAGCTGCATTAAAGGGGAATTTTTACAAGATGATCAGAAATGTTTAATAGGAGAGAAACTGTAGAGACCAAATTGTGCTCCAGGAGCTGCTTAGGCAAATAATACATTAAAACAAACAAATCAGTAGAGCTATTTAGGGAACTTCCTCCAGCAATCATTCATGAATGATTTAAGAACAGCATCACTGCTCTGACTTCATTTCATTACTTGGCTTTTCATATGAACAAACTGAATGAGATGCATTTATCTGACTTAACAACAACATTGTGTACGTATGTAAGGCAAAGACATTTTCACACAATTTCTCCTGCATGGCCCTGCAGGAGAAAATTAACACTGGATTGGTGATCTGAAAGTTATTACTAAGGCAACAGATAGAACTCAAACAGTGTTATGACTTCACTACAGGCAAAAGGGAGAGTAGAAATTAAAAGCAGAAAAATGTGGAAAAATTTCTATTAAATACAAAAATCCTTCAATAACATCAAAAGAAATGTTAGAAAATATGGGTTCGAATTTATTTCTTCTTTAAATAAATACTTTGTTTGTAAGTTACCTCCAAAGTGACAGTCTTTCTTTAAATATGCTTTCACAACCTGAAGAACTATAGGGACAGACATTATCATTTACCATGAAGAAAACCACAGAAAGGTAAAACACAACAAAACAAAGAGTACAATCAGCGGGACTGTGAATTGATTTTCAATGTTTTAATACAAATGCCCAACCTTCTGACTGGTTTTCCACAGATTTCATTAATGAAAAACTGAGGGTAAAATTGTGCACTTGTGTACATGGCCCTGCTGATCAGGTGACATTAAAAATAAAACATGTTCCATCGTGATTCACTGCTTTGTTTTACATCTTTCTTTTTTTCTTATAAGTGGCATAAAGCTGTCATTTTCCTTCTCTATTTCAAGAGGAATAATGTAGGCACACAGTTTGTGGTGNAAATAAAACATGTTCCATCGTGATTCACTGCTTTGTTTTACATCTTTCTTTTTTTCTTTTAAGTGGCATAAAGCTGTCTCAGGACAGGTGAGCAGTGTTAAAGGTAAAGAGCCCTGGAATGCTGAGGGGTGCAGACCAATCGCAGGGGGCAGAGAGGGCACACAGGTGTGACACGTGTGGCATGAATGGTGTAAAGGTTGGAAGGAAGAACAAGAAGTTAGTGGTGCTTGGAACCACTCATGGAGTTAGTTGTCAGTTCTCCCTTCAGAATAAGAACATAAAATGCACAGAGAAATGGCATTAGCAGTGAGAAGCTTCAGCCTGAGAGGGAATCTTGAAGACCGACATATGGCATTGGCCAAATAACCCAAATTTCAAGTTTTAGCTTCTTGGTTTTATGGCAAATTACAAATCTATACTTTTAAACTGACTCAGATAAATTAACTTTTAAAGTACCAGGGCTGCACAACAGGAGGAAACAGCTTTGGTTTCCTTTTTTTTATTTATAGTGGAAATTTAGCATAATGTCAATTTATTGCTAGCAACACTGACACACAAGTGACTTGGTTTTAATACAGATATAGTTTCTTACTTGTATCCTAACTACCCTCTCACAATTATTTCAACTGATAAAGTACAGCCTTTGGAGTGAAATCATTAAACCCCTGAGCTTTGGAGGGTTTTGCAGGCCACTCAATAAGCACACACAATAATATTTAAGAAAAACACTTCAATTTTTAAACAAAAACTCTAAAACATGGGAGTTATCTTTAAAACACAGTAAACAATACATAAATATTAGCAATATAACTGCCTTAAAAATGTTCAAGTTCACAGAACTGCCTTCTGGGGGCTACATCCACCTAGGTCACTCAGTCTTGCTGTTTGCTGGTAAGTACAAAACCAAAATAAAGGCTAAGGCCCAACTACTGCTCAGTGTAGAGGCATATCAGATGCCCAGCAGTATGACCCAGCTAGTTTCTCTTCCCATCCCTCTCTGTGACTCTGAATACCAAGTCTCTACTACCTGCACTGCATCCTGCCTGTGGAAACAAAGCTATTTCTTTTTTCTCAGGCCTACTGCAGTGCTCCTTGACCAGCTGATCTTGTGCTGGCTTGTTTGGTTTTAATGGATAAAGCTATTGGCATCCTGTCATCAACAGATTTATGTTTCAGCCACTTCCTAGCAGATTTATTATACACTCCCCTTACTAGGTGGTATTCCCTTCCCACATCAGCATTTACCAATGACTGAGAAGAAGGAAGAACACCAGAGTAAGGTCCAGAGAAACTGTGTTTGGGCCCCTCCCTGACCTGCACTGATGGGGAGGTGAAGGCAAACAAGGAATGGAAAGGATTGGCTCTGCAAAGTCACAGCTGCTGTAAACACTGCCCAGGGTTCTTGCTGAGAGCATGTGATGAAAGGGAATTTCACTGTTCTTGTTATCCACACAACCAGCATCTCAACTGCTGACAAGAACTGCTTCTGCCCAGCCTAAGGCTCTGTTCTTCCAGCCATTTTCACCTCCAAATCTGAGTTTGTCCTTGGCCACAGTTCCAAAGTCGCTGCTTCTCTCTATAGGTTGTGATACTTTTTCAAATTTAATGTAAAGATTTTCACAAACAAACAAATTGTTCAGTTGAGATCTACCATTTTACTGGGGGAAGAATAATTAAAATTTAATAATAATGATAATCATCATCACCTATGTTACAGGGCTTGGAAAAAATACTGTATAAGCCTGTTTGTACACAATAAACTTGTGTCCAATATGTGCAACTTGGTGACCAGCAGATGTGTGAAGTTAGGATTTTTTTAATATATTTTACTTTCAATGCATTCTTTACTTTAAAAGAAACAAGCTCAGCCATGATACCAGTGCACTGCCTATGGAAAAGTGGTTGCTGAACATGCAAAACTTTCAAAAAGCCTAAGTCAGAATTTCATTTTCCTTTTCAAGGACTATGAAACTGATACAGGCAGTTTCCACAAACTCTCATTTAGAATGCTTTACAGTGAGTAATATTTTGCTTCTTAACTACAATTTGTTCCTCAAGAGCTGTTTAAGTTAATAATATTATTTCTACCTAGCACATACAACAGAGACAGCTGGTGTAATGGGAGATTCACCTCACCTAGCATGTTGGACTAGACTAGACTACTGTTTAGTTGTTCTTCCAAAAATACCTGCAGTCTATATAAGAAGCATCTATGTGCCACTGAAGTATTTTACATGATAAGTTTGCACACAGGACTATCTCAAACACCTTGCAATATGAAGGAAGGCTAAAATGGTAAAATGGTCACCTCTCAGAAAAAGTGTTACTGGAAGAATTTATAAAGACCTAATTAAAAAATCTGTAATGGATTATTATCTGAAAAGCAAGTGGATGTGCAACATAGAGTTTCTTTTTGTTTTATTAAACATCTCCTAAAGCGTAAGAGGTAAGGTTTACCCACAACAAAATACTGAAGGATGAAAACCTAACCAGGCAGCAGCCTTAATGTCATGGAGTCATCAGAGAAAATCAGACTTGTCAATTACCAAATCCTCTCTTATTATACTGACAATACTACAAAGTTTGTATCTGGAAAGAACATTAATGCAATAGTCCCTCCTTTAGTCAGACTTAAAGCCCAGTTTGGTCTGAGAGCACTCAAGAAAAACTGAGGCAACAAGTTACTGGCCATCCAAAAATAAATGCCACATGGCAGTCTGCTTGGGAGTTGCTGTGCTCAATTTGAATTTAAGTCAAGAGCACAATAAAAGCTACTCTCCTTCAGTAACTGCTGTGCAACTTGGATGACATTTAGCATTGTGTCAGCTTGGGGTTTTGTTTTGTTCGTTAAAATACAGTATGCTGCTTTCTGGATTTTGTTTTAAAATGAGAGAACACATTAGAAACCTATGCAACATTAAAAGTCAATTCCTAAATACAAATCACAAGAAAAATGTGAACCACCATTACCAGTAGAACTTCTGTTTACAGACCTCAGCAACTATTTTCCAATATTCAAAACAAAACCCAATGCTCTAGGAAAACCTCATTTCAACAACCAGCTTATTCATTATAAATCTTCCATAACATGTAAATAGATTCAGTCATTAATTATAAATTTCTATATGGCTGCTGATGCTGAAAGAGTGGAGAAGGTTGCTACTAGTTGTGTGGTAATTCACAAAAGAAGGTATTTATTCAATGATCTTAAAAAAATCACAAGTTTTTCTGCAGCCAGATATGTCAGATATTGTCCTATGTTCCCTACTCAGTATTTCATTACAAAGAAGTTAAAAAACTGGAATTTAAAGACAAGTTTCTGAGTCTTGACTTTCACCACCCCTCTGGGGATTCAGCTGCACATCATGTCAAGCAGAAGTTCCAAGTTGGTTCTGAGGCTACAGCGAGGTGCTTGCAGGTTTCAGCTCTGAAACTGCTGTCAACAGACCTGGCCATTAAACCTGCCAGGAAATGTGCTTTCCATTAAACTGCTCTCTGGTCTCTATTAAACTCCAGAAGTATCCTGACTTCTTTTCCAGTCACACTTCTATTTTCTTTCATTCTCTCATTCACATTCAGTACAATATTTTTTGACTTTTCATATTAATTGTTCTAATATTCAAACTCTAAATTTCCACTTGTTACATAACCTCTTCTTGTACTCTTCTATGTTTTTCTTTATTTATCTAGCTTCTTTTTCCTCTCTTATTATTCTGAGCTTTCTTCCTTCTCCATGTAGTATTTTACTCCCCTCCCTATTTCTTGCCAGCTAAAAAAAGATGCTTCTTTTTATCATCCTTTTTCCCAGTTCTTTTGTTTGCTTGCATAAATTAAAAAATCAACACTGTTACAGCTCAAAAGCATCTGAGGACCAAATCCAAACACCAATACATTTTTTATGTGGATTCACTTAACTTTTAGGAGATTAAAAGATATCTCAGAAAAAAAAAATATTAAATAGGAGTAACAGATCATATACACCTGCAAATAGCTTAGCAAAAATGCTGAAGGCCTTATGCTCTCCCTGTTGACACCTTCCTGTTGCAGGAAGCTTTTCTAACACAATGTGAAAAGATAATGGCAAATTACAAAATTTGCACCACATCAAACTTAGTGTTTCAACTGCAGAACAAAGTATTTTGTCTGGCTTTCATCAAGTCCACTTTAAGTACTGTGAGAGTAAGAATAATCAAGATGATACAGCTGTCTCTTCAATCTTATCTCAGATTTATAGTCTTGAGGGCACAGGCAGTCTTTGGGAACAGACAACAAACCTCTCAAAGAGCAGCAGAATCTCCAGCACTGGTCGTACCACCTGTGAGCAATTCTGACAAGACAATACTGAACTCCCTCCAATTATGGCTAAATTACTGCCTAGTATCCAAGATAACTTGGGATTTTTTCCAAAACCTTTCTTCCCCATGGTTTGGAGGTTTTTTTACTGCCACAAGGCAGCTCATTACCAGAAATGTTTTCACAAGTCCTAGTCCTGCAGGATGATGAGCAGAGAGATAAAATGTCCATTGATGGTTTTCACTACCCAATGTGAAACTGTTTAAATCCTTCAAGTCCCCTCTTCCTTACACCCCACAAAAATGGAACTTCTTCCTTTTTGTAACATTTTTTTTTTTTAATAAGAAAATGATAGGAAAAATTAATTTCAAGTTTTACCTCAAAATGGTCCTCTTCCCCCAAGTTTTAACTATTGGGTATCTTTGGGCTTGAAAATATCTTAATATCACAGTTTTAACCAAATTCTGGGATATGTTACTATGAAAAAAGCTAATTTGTAGTAACTACTCCCCTGGAATATAATTTCCTTTTACAAGGCCTTTCTCAGTCTCCTGCCAGCCAGATTTGGGCTCCAGGTTTGAAACAGTGAGCTTCTGTTTTCAAGATGAGAAAACACTGGAATGATAAGAAACTGAGAAGTTAAACCATTTCAGACCTGCTCACACCAGTGTAAGAGATACTTGTCTAAAATCATATGACTTAAACAGGTCAGTTAAGCTGGCAAAAGCCATGACAAAAAGGAAATATTTGTTCTGCGTCAGCATTCCATCAGACAGCAGTGATACCCTTGTTCCTAGGTGGAAAAAAAGGAATCAAAGCAATAGGTCACTGAGCTTTATTCTTTTGCTGACTAAATTTATCATGCTGGAATTTGTTCCTGTGACAGTCACAATCTCCTTAGCCTATTTTTACACTTTGCTTCTCTTTTAGATCCACCTCCTCAATGCAGAGGTTGCTCCACATACTGTTCTCACCAATTCAGTAATATCCTGTTTGTGATGAGTTTCTGGTTCCTCACAGCTGGGTGTTATACACACATGTGTATAACAAATGTGATTCAAATATGACATGAAACTATTCCTGTGCAAAAACCAGATCAGTTTATTGCACAATGAAAAGGGCTGAGCACAGCCTTCAACAATTCTTACAGCAATTCTTCTTGTTTTCCTCTCCCCATTCTCAAGAGGACTCCAGCTACACATGGACTTTGCCCTCACTGGCTTCACTACTGATATCCAGTTTTTAACTAGAAAATTTATACCAGATTACTGAATTATTAAGCATGGAAGCTCTAGACTTTTATTGTTATCTTCATGTGTTTCTTGTAGGTAACTTTTGCTTTTTAGAATCTTTTCTACTGGGCACACTCAGTGACTATTTTTAGACCTTTGGAAAATTCTTCTAACACTCATAATTTTTGATTCAAGCTTTTTTTTTCTAAAATTGATGAGTTACTCAGTAAAGTGTATACAAATTGAGGAAGTATTAAATCATTCTACAACTGTTTTTTTTAAGTATATTTTCATGTCCCTTTGTGATTCGATTATGGGGGTTTAAATGAGCTTTTCAGACACACACAAATTCATTCTGATAGCCTCACTTTTCTTACAGCAAAATACAAGATTAAACAAATTATTTTATACCAGAAAGAGCAGAAAATCTCAGGCCAGAAGATTAGAACAAGTCAGGACTAGACCCTCCAACCATAACCAATGCCTGCTTTCAGGCTACAAGAGAACAGCAATCCCAGAATGACACAACTAAACATTATTAAGAGAAAACTAGTGCTTAGAGAGTTAAGCACCAACTTAGTGCTTAAGTTAGTTCCTTAAGTTAGCATCTAATTTTAGCATTAAAAGGCAAACACCAATTTCTATGTAAGCAAATCATCAACAGACAGCTGCTTACTTGTATTTGAAAAATGTCCTTTCACAGGAGAATGTCTTGCATACCTGGTAACTAAAAATATAGTTATACTAGAATACTAAAAGAGCCTGGATATTGCAAATGGTTGACAATCCAGTCCTTTAACAACAGTGCCTTCATGTGTTTATTATAGGCATTTTATTATTTTAAAGCCAAGATTCAACCACATTTTATAGCTGTAATTCTGTCCTCCTACACATCCACAAGCAAATTAGGTCAATTCCAAACTATTTGTAAAACCTCCTACATAGAAAGCAGTTTGAGCTTTTAAAACATAGTAAGTTTAAAATAAACAAAGTCAACCTACCAGCGTCATAAGCCTTGTGAACTGTCAATTTTTTGTTCTAGCCTAATAAGGCATCCCAAAGTAGTAAGAAGCAAATTGTGAGAATGACTGTCCTTGGCCAGAGATTGCACACACACCACATTTCATAACATTTTAATAATGTTTATTATGTAAGTTTCCCTAATTAACTTCTAAACATATTTCTACATTTGGCATCTGTAACATCCTGTGGCAATGAGTTCCAATATGTAATTATGTGTTGCATGAAAAAATGCTTATTTTAAACCTACTGCTGGGTAAGAGCTAGGAGTCATCAAAAATGTGTTAGAAGAAATGATGAATAATCATGCTCTCCCCATCCTCTCAATATACCTCTGGTATTTCTTCTGACCTCATTTCTTTTCCAAGCTGCAGAGTTCTAATCATCCTATTCAAACACAGGTATCTCTTTCCCCACACATACCCTGGTTTGTTCTTATTAAAAGAAAGGACATCTGCAACTGTTTGTACTATTTCAGATTGGCCATGGATGTCATTATGATGTTTGTATAAAAGGATAATGCAATTGCAAGCCCTCTTTTTTGAGTAGTAACAATTCAGACTGCCATGCATGTCAGTTACCCAGCTCCCTCCTGCAGGCATTACTGAATAACACTGTATAACTAATGCACTTGCCATTCCACTAATTTGTTATCTTGCATTATCTTCCCACAAATGCTCATGTTCACAGATTTGGGGGATCTTTATATTGTGGATGCTGTATGAATACAAGCTGTTACTTTGTTGTTTAGCCCCTTTCACAGATTTATTAAAGCAGCAAAGATCTTCATATAGATCCTTGGAGGAGCCTATTCTTGGTTTGTGATAACTGATCTTCTACTCTCGTTCTTTTTTTTTTCCTATCTTAAATAGTTATTTACCTGACAGGACTTCTCACTTACTTTTGTGACTATATGAATTCTTCAAGAAACTTTTGCTGCAGCTGTCATGGTTGCTCAGGATGGTTAATTCGTGTGGGATTTATAGTTCTAACACAAGCATGGACTCACATCCAAGCAAGCTATAATCTGTCTGCAACAATCAGGTTGGCTCCTCTTCGTTGTTTTATATTGTACATGTACATGTTCATTTTTCATATTTCTAAACAAACATCTTATATGATTCTATGAAGTTTTAATAATTTTTATAAAGACAGAAATAAAACATTCTGAGCCGTAGCTTCATGTAAATTATGCTACACTTCCAAATTTAGTGATTATGGATGCAAATTACTTCAGACCTGTTGAGTGTACCCTGATTATTTGTTATTTTTTAATCAGCTTGCTCTAGAAGTTTTCCCCTAATACTTGAGTGTCAATCAGACCACCTGAGACATCTTAAGTAGGCTCTAGTGCAAAAAGCTTCATATGCTGTCTATAATTAACACAAATGCAAAAAGGGTCTGTGTGAGATTTGGTGCTAAACACTTACCTTCTGCTAGTGTACTCCCAATGTCTTGATCCTTACTGGGCCTGGAGACTGTTAGGTTTCTTGTTTCTGATGTGTCTGAAAAATTTATCAAAGCCCTTTCTGTGCCTGTCTTCTGGCTTTCACACATAACTTACCAGTTTTGTGTCCAAGTGCTTCCCACATTGGCTTACAATTCCTAGTTTATGAAGTCTTTCTTTACCTGTTAGAGATTTCTCTCCTTTGCAGTTTATTAATACTGAGTCTGGGGCATTTTTTCTTCCAGTATGACAGATGGCAGTGTTTACTCTAACATTTAATATGGTAGCTCTTGATACCACTAAAAGCCTTATCCTTTTAGCTGCTCCTTTTAACAATTTCCTGAGATGCATGCTCCCTTAGGCATAGTTTTCTCTGTAAAATGTTATGGCAACATATTTTGTATTTATTCTTAAAACAATACAGCAATCATATTCATTATGATTAGTCCTGTAGGGCAGCCCAACAATAACTTCATCTTAAACAAGGTCTTGCACATTGTGCATTTGTCAAGAGCTACTCCTGTTATGAGCTGACAGCTTGTCAGAAAACCCAATGCATCATTCTTCACTTCCACATTTACTGAGTCTTCATACACATAACAAAACCTTGTAAAAGCAGGAAATGTTTCTTCCCTCAGCATCCTTTAGCACTTCACAGTAATGTTCCCCCATTAACATGGTTAGTCTAACCCTCACCTTATTATGACCAATTTGCACACAAATTCAAACCATTAATGTGCTTTTTTGTCCAAACAAACATAGCCTTGACCATAAACCCTAACACAATTATTCATTTCTCAGAATACAGTTTGTATTCTTATGTCTATAAAAATGTTTACCCGTATACTAGTATCATCTTGTACCAATTTACTGTGATGCCAAATATGTCAATATCTGGATTTCAAACCAGCATTCCAGCTCTCACACTCAATTTTTCACCTTCCAGACTTTGTCTAGAAGACCATCTGTAACTGCCAATGGTCTAATTGGTTTTTTCTAATACTTTATAAAAAGAAGCAATTGGGAAATACATACATGACGGTGTTAATCCCTGACAGTTGTTGAAACATCTGCAGACCACAACCCACAATTAAGGCTCTTCGAGTTGGAGGGTATGTTAGCATTCTGCAGATCACAGGTCCAGCTTAAAAAAAAAAACAAGACAACAACAAAAGAATACATAATAGTTCTTAAGTGATTGCTATCAAGACAATGTTGCCAGGCATAGCAGACTTTGCACCTTAGTTTCAAGCAAACTTGTATTCTTTCAATTATTTTTGAACAATTTGGTCATCTCAGTTCTGCTTTTCTGCACTGTACTACAAAGAGGATTATCAGGAAGCCCAAACAAAAAAATGAAATCATTTTTGTACAGTGCCTACAACTAGTGTGAAATGTACAGCTCTCCTTATATCACATCAATAGATTACACATCGGCTGCTGAATGAACTCAAAAGTTATCACAAAATATCATCATTGTTTTCTTTCTAAAAGCTTCCATTGTTATTGAGAGGTTATTTCAGAAATGCCATTACTCATGTTCAGGTCTGGATATTGGAGATAAAGTGTTCTCCTTAGCCCCCAAAAGACCCAATTTCCACAAACCAGTTGCAGTTGTGGGAACTTTGAAGATACTGGATGTACTATTCTGCACAGCTCGAAGGCCAGTGGAGGGAGCAGAAATTAATTACATTTATTGGATATCTTTGGTAGCAATGGCATGAAGCTGAACTTAAGATTCTCTCAATGAAGAACAAAAAACCCACAAAAATTTCTGGCTAACAGAGAAAGCTCTAAGACTTTAAAAGTATCCCATTAAAAAAAAAAAAAAATACAGAAAGCTATGGGATAATAGGCAAAAATTTTAAATCCCTGACTACAGCATTTACTTGAACTTCTCTCTGCCCAGAGTACTGCTTTTGGTGTTTTTTCAGTATTACAGTCTGGTGAAAAATTGTGTGTTTTATACATCTTGTCAGACCTAGTATACTCACCCAGAAAATCTAATCACAATATGAGTAAGTCAAAATAGCTGCCATTATAGAAAGATAAAAAAGAGAGAGGTGAAGAGAATCTACACTTTTATATTTTCATTGTTTCCTGAACCCACAGAAAATATTAGAAGTATTGATTCAGTAAAAAAACCTATATGAGTCCATCAGTAAAGAACAATTTACATGCAGAATTTCAGCTTCAGAAAGCTGGCAAGCTATGCAGAGTTTCAAGAGCTGGACTCAAGGAGAGGGTTTAGATAACATTTTCTTCATTGAAAGATAATCAGACCTGCCTAAGAAAAACTTATTTTCATTTCAAGTTATGGTATTTCTAATTCATATCTCAATTTTATCATCATTTAGTTTTGCTTCTTTAATAGCAGAATACAGCCCGATAAATTCTCTAGCTGGTTTCCAAGTAACACTAACATTCAGACAGTACACAGTTCCACATGTCCTGCCATTTAGCCACATCATTACCTCAAAAAGTCTCCAAGTAAAATCAAGTGACAAATATAGTCAATCCATAGGTCTATAAGATATTCTCAGGCAAGACACATGACATCACTGGGCTGACAAGGGTTCCATACTCAAAGTGGCATTTCCTCAGTGGAAAAGCAACAAAGCCAGCACTTGCTGCTAGCTAGGAGTGGATTTCACAAAGAAAAAAGATTTACTAATACATGTATCCACAAAGTTTAACTCACAAACAACAGCCCTAAGGTTCTCATACCCTGTGTCACACCTGAGCATGGAATCTTCAGAGTCAAAAATCTTATCTGGCAGCTGATTCTGCAGCATCTGTTGTGAATCCAGGCTGCTGAATGCCTATGAGAGATATTTTATTCTTCATAAACTTTGCATAAGGTACTTAACTGAGTTCAAATTCTATCTTTATTTTCAAGGGACATTTTAGACAACCTGCATCTACACCTACAACCTACATCTTCCACCATCAATGATCCTGCTCATGGAATAAGCTGGAACTCTACAGCAGGGACTGCTAGGAAAGGAGGCAGAAATGTCCTAAGGAACTGATGCAAGGTTTTTAGTAATTCCTGAACCACTCAGCTATTTGATAGAAGTTTATAAAACTTTATTCACGATACAGCATTGTACAAAAAAATTGGGAAGAAGGCACTAAAATGAATAGTTAGAAATTAAAGCAGCTATTCTCAGACAATGGTTTGCAACTCAGAAGGAGCAGCGAACCCTCAACAAAGCTCCATCACACAAAGCAGCTTGTGCATCTGAAGTGCAGCCCTGCAGAAATGTTAAGACCATGTAGTTTAGACCTTTATGTCAGAACTTTACATTTTGGAACTTCAGAACATCCAGTCAAGCTAAATTCAGTAAGTACTTGGAATTTTTTAGACTTCTGATTAATCGTATCAGAAAAATGATGCTAAAAATTATCATACTCAAGTCAGTGCTTAAAAAGTTTCACTCCAAATAGGTACCATGGCAACCACCACATATCAATAGGCATACACAAAATTAAAGGATTTTCTTTCATAAAATTCACAGCCTTCAGGTTTACAAACCAATAAATGGAATGAAAGAAATAAAGAAACTGCTAATCTCTGAATTAAAGGAGCTTTACAAACTCAACTAAAAAGCTCAAAGGACTTTGACTGTGAGGTAACTGGTTTTAAAATAGCAAATGAGTGTGAAACTTTTTATTAAAACAATCTAGCTCTGCAACTAGCTATACTATATTTGCATTTTCTTATCAGTAATCCTTCCATCCATACTGATGGGCTCATATGTTACCATGTTCTTAAAAATAAACAACTCTAGGCATAATATGAATTTTAAGAACAGAAAATAGATTTTAAGAAATGAAAACTAAAGAAAACTAAAACTAAGTTTTCTGAATTAAATTAATTTTTCTTCTGAAAATAAGTCTTCTGAAAACTTAAATGGTACTTCAGTAGTTTCTGATAACCCTTAAATATGCCACTAGTTATGACAACAGATTAACACAGCACTAAACAATAAAACTATTACACCTTTAAAAAATGGAGCAACTTAACTGCCCATAGAACTAGAAGGAAACAGATGATTTAAACATACATCAGAGAAAAAAATATTTGGCAATTTTTACAAAGGACGAAATAGCTATTTGTCTCTAAAAAGTCTTCTTTTTTTGTTAGTTCTGCCTTAATTGTTGTTGTTTTCTTTTCATAGAAGAGATTCAGACATTCCTGCATCAGAATTACTTCACATTTGAACTTGAGAAGACACCAAGATGCTTGTTTTCCTTTTTCTAATCTATGAATAAAAATTAAGTCAGAATGATGAGACCTCCTAATGCCTCGATGAATTTAATGAGAATAGATTTGATTGGACTTTTTGTGCTGTTGTTTTTGATAATTACTTTAACTGAAGTAAAATTCCTTAACACATAATATTTACAAAGGTTCAAAACATGCTACAGTAAAGGGCAGCTGGAACTTCCTCTATGCAAAACAACATGAGATAAAGAGCAACTGAAAAATAAGGATACTGCTGAAGGTGACATTACTTGAAGTGGTGATACACAAAGTGGATTGCTGTGATCCAAGTAGATATTTCATAACATAATCTAAACTGTCTACCAAAATAGGCATTCATCCTTATAAGCAAAATGCAAAAATAGAATTTGGAAGTTTAGCTGCACATCCAAAAAAAACCTTATTAGCTTACACTGAGCTAAACAGGGAAGGAGAAGCTGTTCTTGTCAAAACATTACTTCTGAAAGTGAGTGATGCCCTCCAAACATTATATTTTATGACTGGTTATCTGAAACTTTTAGTGGCTTCCTGTATTTTAGCAGTTATCCTTGTTACTAGGCATAATCCACAAGTTAGGCTTGGAAATTATGAATCACCTGGTAAGGCATTTTGATTTTCATCTGTATGTGCAAAATGGATTGTATGGTAATAATAGGAGCTTGGATATGATCCACAGCCAACAAAAAAGATGACATGATTTTCAAAGGCAACACAACAAAAACCCTACTTCTAAAAGGAGTTTATATAATGAAAGTTAAAAAGTAGAAAAATAAGTATTAATGAAGTCTTAATATCTCCTTCTGAAAATGAACTGCAATCACTTCCAGGAAAAAAGAAATTATAGTATAGACATAAAGCCAACCTAAAAATCCCACAGCAAAGGCAGGCAGACATCTGGTGCCTGGAAATCTTGTGATTCCCCATCCCTCAAATTATTAGTAGAATAACTGGACAGATTTCACAGCCAGGAATCTATGGTTAGAGACTGAGCCTTGCCAAAGTCATTTGCAGGTTCAAACATTCTTCTGCCAGCTCATCTAGGTAACAGCTTGTAGCAACAGCTTAAAACCTTACAGGGCTCCTGCCAGCATTTTGTACTCTGCATTTCCAAAAAGGCAGGTTTAGCCAAGCAACAACACAGTCACTCTGCAGTTTAGCATCAAGTAAGCTAAAGATTCAGATCAGTTTTCTGGATCTTTCTTGTTCAAATACCCTCTCTTCCACTCAGATAAATCGTCAAGGAACTGGTCTACAGCAGGGACCAAAAAAAGAAAGTTTGGGCTGATGATCTCAATAACAGAGGACAAACATGGGAATCATTTCTGGTTTTCCCTTCCTTACAAAATGATAGCTTCCAGTCCAGCTTTCTCTGCATCATCTGCAGAACCCTCCTGCAGAATCTCTCTTCATCTGCCTCCTACTCTAAAGCCCTGACAGCTACTTATTATTTCCTGTGTATGAATAATATACTAAAACAAGCACCCTTTCCCTCCCCTTGCCTATTACATGAGTATTTCCCAAAAGTAAAAACTTTATTAATTTTTTCTTTCTGTAAAATTTAACAAATCAAAATAAAATAGAATGAGCTTTAAGATCAAGACTGCATTCATTATTATTAATAATAATTATTATTAATTTGAAGATACAAAACAATTTTACTTAAGTACCATGCTCTTCCTCACTATCTTACAGTAACATTGGAAGAAACACTCCCAGCACCAGAAGAAATTTCCTAGCTCATATAGTTTGTTAACCCTTTAAGAAAGCTTGAGATAGTTTTCCTATTTTTTTTTTTTCAGCACAGATCCCCATCAGCCAAGAAGAAAAAAAGACTGTCAGCTTGCCTAACAGCTCTGAATCTTACAATTTTTCAGCTTTCCACAGCAAAACCATCCAATGGAATGCATACAGACTGGAAGAAGTACTCACTGGGAACAGCCCTGCTGAGAAGGACTTTGGATGAAAAGCTGGATGTGACCTGGCAATATGTGCACCCAGCCCAGAAAGCCAAAGGTGTCCTGGGCTGCATCTGGAGCAGCATGGGCAGCAGGGTGAGGGAGGGGATTCTGCCCCTCTACCCTCATGAGACCCAACCTGAAGTGCTGTGTCCAGCTCTGGGGTCCCCAGCACAAGACAAACACTGAACATAAAATGTCCAAAGGAGCAGCAGGAGGAGGGCACAAAGACCAGAGAGCTGGAGCACCACTCCTCCAAAGACAGGCTAAGAGAGATGGGGCTGTTCAACCTAGAGAAGAGACAGTTCTGGGGAGATGTTATAGCAACCTTTTAGTGCCTAAAAGCTTATAAAATGAGGGACAGGGTTTTTTTGCATGAGCAGATAGTGATAGGACTAAGAGGAATGGTTTTAAACTAAAAGGGAGAGATTTAGATGAGATATTAGGAAGAAATATTTTACTGTGAGGGTGGTGAGACACTGGAATGGGGTTGCCCAGAGAAGCTGTGGATGCCCTATTCCTGGAAATATGTAAGGCCAAGTTGGATG
Organism: Polioptila caerulea; assembly: GCA_013397295.1. Taxonomy (NCBI): domain Eukaryota; kingdom Metazoa; phylum Chordata; class Aves; order Passeriformes; family Certhiidae; genus Polioptila; species Polioptila caerulea. The sequence goes on from VYXF01000459.1 coordinate 1,389,576, forward strand.
GGTCTTTGAGCAACCTGGTCTTATCAAAGATTCCCTACCCATGCCAGAGAGGTTGGGACTAAATGATCTCTAAAATCCCTTCCAACTCAAACCATTCTGTGATTCTATTCTAACCAGACAGCCTGGTCAAAAAGCAAGTAAAAGCTAATTAGACATAACCACCTAGATTTTAGAGAATTAAGTAATGCAAGGATGTTTTCCATGCCTAGATGAACTGGCAGGGGGTTTTTATTTGCTCAGGAAACCTGGATTTCAAATAAATGGTCTCTCCAAATGATCTTTTTAATCCATACATTGTGAAAAGAAACTCTAACACAGATTTTTTTTGTTTTGACAGCAAGTTGAGTTAGTCTTTGGGAGTTCTGAAAATAAAAACATTTTCTTTTATCTGTAAAAGGAAAAAATCTTTTCTTTGATACCACATTCTTTGATATAAAGCTTTAGTGATGGAAAAATCCATATGACTGAGTACTTGCACAAAGGCAGCAGCAATTAATAACACCTCTGAATAGAACAAGAAGCAGTGGCAAGTATGGAAGCAAAAAAGAAGGACTGTGGTTTGGTTCTGTATAACTTGTTCTCTATAGAAAACAGAATCTGCTGTAAGGAAGTCCTTTAAAACTAAAGAAACCACAAAAAAAGCAGACAACAAAGAGTGGCCATTTACATGATGCCAGAGAGAGCTGAGAGAAGTGGCCACAGTGACCAAAAAGAATCTGCACTGGGAAAAAGGGACCCAACTGTGATGCTGTCAGACCTGTGGAGTGGGGCAATGAGAGAGGAGGAGGTTTTCCTGTTTCACTGATATGAAAACTGGGCCGGGAGCAGAGAAAAGCAAGGATCACATTGTGATTTCTTTCTAGCTGGGCAAAGTGCCTTAGAAATAAGGCAACAGATACTAAGGCAGACTTGTGCATACCTGCAGCCTGCAAATCAGCATTTCTTTCAAGGGTCTGCTCCAGAACTCCTGCCTTACATAGGAAACAGTTATGTGACCCTCACTTAAAGCTGCAGAAAGCAGAGGAGGAAAGATAAGATGATGTAGGAGCATCACGCAGGCACCAACCAAAATAAGCCAAGTGCTGTAACAGCCTGAAGAGCTTCACACCCCAATCTCTCATCAAGTAGTGAAGTGCAGGGAAGAACATTCAGCAATCTGGAATTAGAAGGTTTTTTCTTTCATTTTAAGTTGAGATAAGAGATTCAACAGAAAACTGCAGTCAGGGCAGTTTCAGGAGTGCTATTTTTTTAGGGGGGTGTGTTGCTGTTGCTGTTCTTTTTCAATCTAAAGAGCACTAAAAAAGCTGATGACTCAAGAGTTCCCTCCTAGTCAGTAGTCTGCTCTTGAGCTGTTACTGTATTAACACCTCTATAGATACTGTATTTTATTTTCTGGACAACACACTTCAAGCCTTACATTTTTTGCAATTTGTTACTGACAAAAATCTTGGTTTAGTGATATTATTTTGCCCTTGTTTCTCTATGTCCTCTATCCCTTGTTTCTGAATGAAATATCTTTATTTGTGCCCGAAGCCAGTAGTTTAACAGTAAAATCATATTTCTACTTCTTGCCCTTCAAAAGAGTGAGATACAGGAACCCATTCCCAGGAGGGAACAGGGGAAAAGGGAAGTTTAATAGAACTAAAAAAGGAGCCTGGAGGTCAATGAAAGTCTCCATGGGAATTTATGAATATAATCAGTTGTCCACTCTTACTTTCACCCTTATTTTTTGTTTTATTAATAGCATATTTAGCTTAGACTATATCCTTTCAAATGTTTAAAAGTCCAATTTATATAGGGGCCTAAAAAATTCCTCTCACTTTTTAAAAATCAGATGTTGTTGGCATAAGAGCTTCATTAAAAATAAAAGGAAAAATGTTTAAATAGTGATGAGATCCACATTTAAACAAAGTATAAAAACCTGCTTTGAAATCAATGTAATTTTAGCACAGCTCAGATAAATTCCAAAACCTAGAGAGAAGAAAAATCAAAAAGTCACTGTAGGTTAAAGTGCTTTAACTTTGGCTTCCTAAGAACAGGAGAGCACCATCAGTGGATACGTCATTGACAGACAGCACAGCAAACAGTGTGTAGCTGAAAATAGTATGTCTTAAGAAACTGCTTCAACACTTTTATTTTAAGGAAAGCATTTGAACTTGGGCACAAAGTTGAGTTTCACTGAAGAATGACAGATACATACCTAAATATTTCACTGAACTGCAGCCAAAGATCACACCTTATCCCCAGGTACTAGCTAATTTATTACATTGTAGTATTAACCATCTTCTATCAGAAACACCAAGGCCTCTAAGGCAACCATTACCACTTAACAACACGAAACTTTTCATCACAGAGGGCCAATCACATCCTGGGAGGAGGAGCAGGAGCATTGTCAGCAGGTCAAGGAAACATTTCTTCTTCTCTACCCTGCAGCTGCAAGCCCTGCAGCAGGAGCAGCACATCACAGTGCTGCCTGAGCCTGGGGCAGAACCACCAAGGTGGATGGGCTGGAGCACACATGACACACAAGCAGATGCTGAATCAGTTGGGACTGTTCCACTTTGAAAGAGAAGGCAAAGGGAAAAGGTTCTGCTGTCTAGTGACAGCAGTCCCCTCTGTCTTGCAGAGGGGCAAGAAGAAAACAGACCCAGGCTCTGCACAGGTGTGCAAGGACAAAAGGCAACAGGTAAGCTGAGATGCAGAAAATTTGGACCAGATGTGAAGTCTGTTTATTTTGTAACATGGAAATGAAAAAACACAGAAAAAGAGACGCATACAGGTCATGGTAAAAAAATTCACTGATAAAGTTCCTGCATAACCTGCTCCAATTTATTCTGTTTTGATTAGGGATTGGATTTGAGAACCTTCAGAGGTCATCCACAAAATTCTTACACAAAACATACAGCATTCCTAAGAATGTGATGGTACTAGTTATTAAAACCACTACTAATGAAAAAGTAAGTTTGGTACTTTTCATGGTTATCTTAAAAAACAGTGACTGAAAATCATCCTTACATACAAATCCTGTAAAACTCAGTCATCTTCATACTGTCAACAGCTGATGTTTTGCAATTTCAGTACTAGGCTTCATTAATCAAGAACCTGTCAGTCACACTTGACTGACAGCTTTTACCCTGAATTTATAACCTCTGCAGAAGACACAGATCAATATTGAAAACAACAAGTGTAGAATACTAAACTGACGACTTCCATAACTGGTATGAAATGTGACAAAGAAATAAAGGGGAGCTTATTTCATCTTTACAATATATAAAAGGGGCTTATGAGATAGATGAGGAGAGACACTGCACCAGCAACTGCAGTGAAAGGACAGGAAGCGATGGCTGTAAACTAAAAGAGGGTAAATTCTATTGGATATAAGATATAAATTGTTTACTATTAGGGTGGTGAGGCAGTAGAACAGGTTGACCAGAAACCATAACCCAGCCCTGGAAATGTTCAAGGACAGGTTGGGGTTGAACAATCTGGTCTAGTGGAAGGTGTCTTTGCCTATGGCAGGGGTTTGGAATGTGACCATCTCTAAAGGTCCCTTCCAACCCAAACCATTCTATGACTGTTAAGTGCTTAACTGAGGGAGTTCTGGTACCTTTTGTTTTCTCACTCTCATCTCAAAATGAGGAATATGGTAGAAATAAAGATCATTAATACCTATAATGGACAGTTCAAGGTCTCTCACACACTATGGAATAAATCTGCAAGCAATCTTCATGTAAGGCAAATAGTCTTACATGAAGCAGAAAGCTTTTTTAGCATTTTCAGCATAATGAAGACAGAATGGCATTGAGTAAATGTCATCTTTATTAGCAGTCTCCTTACAAGTTTAAAATATTTTAAAAGGCAATTCTTTAAAAAGCTGCTGGAAGTCCAGCAGAGTATAAGATAATTATCTATTTCCCCAGTTACGGACACACTACAAGGTAGACACACGCAGGTCAAAGGCCCTTTCATGGCTTCTCTGCAGCCTCATAGATCTAGCAGACAGAAAGGAAGATGAGGAAGGTTGTATTAAATTATTTAGAGACCTGAAAGCCATTTTTCAAGAAGATACAGGAACTCTGAGATATCGCCTTGTAATTTCAGTAAGGTAGATTTTTATGCTGCTTTTAAACCCTTTCCAAGTCAACAATTCTCTAAAAGAAATGACACTACCTGAAGTCAAATGTGGTGCAGACAAATTTCAAAAAACACTTTTCAACATTTGAGTGGAAGTATGTGGTCAGCAACTAGTGGTTACCCAACAGCATTTCAGTGTCTGAAGACGCACATGGGTTTTTCTAAATTTGAAGGAAAAAATACCACTAGCATAGCTGAAATTTCAGATAGCCTTTTTGGTTTCAGGGCAAATTGTAGATTTCCTACCCATGATCAGCCATAAAGACTACCTGTAGCACAGAGAAGGGACAGATTTTATCCAGATATGCATATCTTCTACAATGCACAGGAGCTACTTTTCCAGGATGTTTAACTACTTTCCAGAGGTAAAGCAACTTGTTATGAAAAACAGATATTTGAAGGATAAGCACTAAAATAAACACACACCAAAAAAATCGGGTCCTAGGGGTCCTGTTTAACTTAAAAAAAAAAAAAAAAAAAGGGAGGGGGCAATTACTTCACTTAATTTTTGTCAGGCTGCAGGGACTGATGAACATAAAGGCAAAACTGCTTCATATCACCAGTGAGTTACAACAGTCTGGTCAGTATTGGATTGGGTCAGGAAACAATGAAAGTTAATTTTCAGTGTCAGATATAAAAAGCATCTGCATCTTTCTATGGATACAGAAAATATTTTCATGTTTCTCAGCAAAAGCATCATTGCCTAACTGTGCCTTCTGCCAGCTGCCACCAATCTTTTGAGCAGGCCAAAAGGAAAAATTCTTGTAACTTGTAAACAAAAATTTGTAAACAAAAACATAACAAGAGCAAAACTGGAAAAAAAGCTGTGGAATTCAGGCCACCTATGTTTTAGAGTGGATTTCCAAATACCTCCATTAACTGACCTTGTATTTGCTTTCTCTGAGCTGTCACTTAGTCACTGAGAGAAATCACTGCTGATCATGCAGGTTCTGCTGCTAATCTGAGAAGTTAATTCTGTTCCATTTTCCACCTATATACATCTTTATGCACTTTGTACCTACACAGCCTGGCTGAAGACACCAGCAGATAAGCACTGAAGAAGGAAAAAGCAAAATATGTCAGCAGTCATAAATAGATTTCTGCAAGCACTTTGACAGAGACAACTGCAAGCCACCAAATGCATGCAGTAATCACTATTCAAGTACCTTAACAGGCATCTAAAGGGAATGGTGAATATTTAAAATCAAATATAGTAAAATTTGCAGAGTAATACTAAGAAACAATTTGATCTCTGCATCTGACACGCTAAACTACAAGCAAGAAAAGTTTGGCCATTGTATGGTAACTTGGAGATGAATTCCACCACAAAGTAATTCCCTTAGGGACAGAAAATACTTTGAAATCCTCCCATCCCACTTTTTGTGCTAAATAAGACTGGGGTAGGAGGAGGATACTCATAACCCCTGCACTCAATTATCTTTCAGGTAACAACATGCATGTTCACTAAACAACACAGTATGTTTTAACACAGAAGATCACTCATTTGTAAAGAGAATTAATTCCTCTGGGCATTACAGAGTTTTGGAAGCAGTATGACTATGGGCATCTCAGCAAGTAAGGCAGGGCAGTAGCAGGGATTACCAGGTCACAGTTGCCTGAAGCTGAGGTCCATCCATGACATGTCATTTTTAGATTTTATGTCTAACCAGATTTAGGCCAATCCCCTAAGCAGAACAGTGCCACACATGGACTGTTAGAAGCTGCCCTGAGACTATCACTGATTTAAACCTTCACATCTCCAAAAGAGTCTGAGCACATTGAATGAACCCCTGGAGCAGATTTGTGGTTTAACATTCCCTGGAGGATGTTACTCCATGGGAACTGACACCACTTTATCTGATCAAAAAGTATGTGGGGATGGCAATGGGAGCTGTGAAGAGACTCACTGCTGCTCAGAGCCAAAATGCTAATGCAGATGCAGCCAATGCATCTTCTACTGATAGCAGCTGGAATAATTCTGTACAAACCACACTAGGAAAAAAGCAATTATAAGCTGTTCACATGAACTATTACATTTTAATTAAAATTAATTTAGAAGGAATATAGGACAAAATTAATTCAGTATTTTGTAACATTAGCATGATGTATTCAATTGTGCAGCAGCTCCCTGGAGGTCTGAATTTTGGGGTTTTTTTCCTGTCTTTTTTTAGTTTCCTCCTCATTACTAGTTTTGCATGTTCAGGGTAAAACCTGAGAGCTACGTCATGTCCTTCATCATTACATTGATAGCTTTTGACAAGAAACAGAACACTTTTTTTCTGCAGAACAATTTTTTTTTTTTTTTTGCAAAAGAATTGTAAGGTCCTATTCCCCTTACTAGGGCTGTATACCTTTTTAAACAAGCCTAAAGAATAGTGATACAAAACACGGAGGTTGGGGGAAAAACAACAGAAAAATAAAGACAAGTTCTGAAAGCTGGTTATGTTCTATGCCCTCTTCTTTCATCCTTGATTTTCAGGGACAACCAGCATCCAACTAGGGAAAAAAAATTATAATTTAAAAAAATTTTTTATAGGTTCCTCAAAGACATCCGACAAGGTTGAATAAATCGGCTTTTACTTTTAAAAATTGGTTTAAAGAAGTGTTTACCATGTTGCTGCTGAAAGCTTTTGGAAACCAAAAGTATGTTTTCAATTGAAAGAAAAAGTCTTTTCCAGTGGAAACATATTTAGGCACACACTATCATTACAAAGCCAACAGCAATGTGAACACTAAAGAGATCAGCATATCAATGTTACTGCAATGTGTCTTGATAGTCCCAGCTCCAGGGAAGACCACTATTTTAGTACATTTTAAATGTAATAGTTTCAGATACAAGCCTTCCCATCAAATACAAATTATTCTTTCTCCTACCCAGTGACAACACCAGATTTTCTTCTCTAAGACCTGCATACACCTTCTCACTGTTTAAATGCAAGTCTCAAGGCAGGCATCCCACCCTCACTGTCCCCTGCAGCATCCCAGCTTCATTCCAGCTCACCTTCCCCCTTCCCAGCTGCACCCTGCAGACCAATGGCCATTTCACAGCAGCTCATGAGGCTTCAGTTCCTGTGTGTCTCGTGCTTCCCTCACCAGTCAGTGCTTAGAAACACCACAGGAAAGGGGACTCTCTTTTGGCTTTAGATAATGATGACTTCAATAAACAACAACTGACTGAAGATGACACTCTTAAGTTTCTCTACATTGCAAACCATCCTTTGCATTATTAAGAAAATCCCACAAAACTTCTAAAGAAGCTGAGCAAGAGCCACCACTGAATTGGGACAAAACAAAGCAGGAACTTTGGCAGTGGCAGTTTTGAAGAAAAATATTTGCTGCTGTCACGTGAGAGGGATTACAAGAAAGTGTTTACTTGCACCACAAAAACACAACTGATTCTCCCACATTGACTCAAAGTATATCAGGGCATTTACAGCTGCTGCTTCCAGGTGCTTTGCAGACCTTTGAAGATGACATGCTGGCTCTTTCAATTCTAGACCACATGTGGCAGCATGCAGCAGCAGCTTGGGTCACACTGTGTATTGGGACAGCAGCTGGCAGACCGGGTGATGCAGGTGACAGTGAAACCTGTGTGACTGAATGGAGAATTTGGCAGAAACACAACACACACTACATTTTACATGTTTAAAATAACATGTGAAAATGGAAGTGATCCAATATCACGATTAAAAAAAAGCACACAAGTTTCCCATGAAAAGTACTGAAGCTAGGCTGCAAGTCACCACCCACAATAGATATTGGAAAGATGTGGAATCCAGCAACATTTTTATCAGCAAAAAACACCGAAAATTCATAAAAACAACAATTTCTCTTCAAAAAAATCCAGATTCTCTACAAAAGAATCTGGGGAGAGAGCAGCTTGTGGGAGAGGAATGATCCAGAGGCATAATCCCACACACATCCCAACAAAGGATATGAACACATGTTGCCCTTACTGGAGAAGGATACAGAAGGGTAGATCTGGCTCTGGCACCTGGAAGCTTTGCAGCTGAGTCAGGCAACTGCTCTTTCCTCTGTGCCTTCCACAGATGGCTTGCAGTGACAGTGCCATCCTATGCCACTGCCAAGCCAAGTGTTTACCTCAAAACCACCCAACAACCCTCTGCCACATGCCTCACTCATGTGTGCTCAAATCTTCCACCAGTATCCACCACATATAACACAGTATTTTATGGATGAAGTGCAAGCCTCCAAAGATGTGATACAGGATGCTATTTATTGTAAGAGAATCTAAGTATTTCTTTACACTGATTCTTCCAGATAATTCACTCTAAACTAACCTGTGAGCACAGCTAAAGAAATTGAAGTAATGTCATCCCCCTGTGCTATAGTAAAAGAATTCAGATTTTAAACATGTGACCTTCTGCAGTGAAGGACAGCAACTCGATTTTGTGATTGAAAGAGCAGTATTTCACTTCACCATCCACATCTGATAGATGGTGTTGCAATGACATTGATTTAAAATGGGAGGCTTTTCTATTCTCAGTGGACAAAGACAATCATCACAAATGTCACCTACGTGACATGCTTCTTCCCAGGCCTCAGGTAGAGAGAAGCTCTCAAAAGCAGCTGATATGACATAACAATAGCAAAAACATATAGTTGTGTCTAGAAGAGAGATATCAGCTCTTGACTAACCATTGCAGACTGCCAGTGTGCCCTCGCATTTGTCCAAGCTGACACTGAACCACCCTGACTCTTCAGCCAAGGAAGCTCTCCTAACACATTCTGCTGTTGGAGAACAATCCCAGCTCAGCATTTGTTACCCAATTTCAACATGTGAACCAGGTCTCATAACACCCTTCCTAACACTATGCTCTACTAATACTAAACTCCTCCAGAAGTCCAGGCATTTGCTTTATAATCAAAAGGTTCATCAAAGACACCAACTCCCTGTGACATGAACATACAAGGACCAACTGCAAAGATTGTACAGATTACAAATTTTCTACAAATGCACTATACAACTTTAAACAAGAAAAGTTTACACTAAAAACAAAATAACATTCCAGTCTCAAGCACAAGATACAGATCTAACATCTGCATCTCCAACATCTTCCCTTATTTTACAAGGATGGAAAGAAATATTTAAGAAGGTAATAAACACATTAATCTGTCACTGAAACAGTGAATTTTGACTGTTCACATTTGGTATATGCTGGAAGGCAAGTCTCAAAGAGCTTAAAACCAAAACAAACTACATCCTGATTATAACTTTTCAGTTAATAAGAGGAGCACAAATGTCTATCTTTTTTGCTTGCTCTTGCTATCTCAAAGAGCACCACAGTAATACCAGTGGTTTGACATCAAAGAAAAAAGTAAACTGAACAAATGCAAGACTTTTCAGAATGAACTATACAAATAATTCAGTTATTTCTTGAAGTGCACTTCATATTTTATATATAAAAGAAGAAAAAAAACCCATATACTGTATTTTAAAAGCATTTTCCTTGCACTCAGCGCACATATTAAATTTCAAGAATTGAAGAAAAGTAAATTTTACCTGTAAATATATACAAATATATACTCAGAATGAACATTTCAACCATCCCTCCTAGGTATACAAAAGAAGAGCATCTGATAGTCTTGCTTGCCCCAGAAGTAATAAATCTTTCTAGACATGGATAGCCAAAAAAAGGTTAGAACAGAAAGATTCATTAAATAACTTAACCTTGTGAGGGGAAAAGAAGAACAGTGCCATGAAAACTACACATTTAACATGTGAGAAAGCACTTTCCTTCTCCCTGCTCTTTTTCAGAGTCTGGTTATTCTTACTTAGTGATTACTGAGACTCCTAGAGTTTTGGGGAAACTTCAGCTGCAGCTTCTACGAGCCCAAGTTTTCTCTTCCATTATGGCAACACTGCCATAGCATGTGCAATGTGCCCAGACTGACCCTTTGGGAACTACATCAGCTCGGGGTGGGATCTTGCTGAGATGCCCCAGCACATCACTCATGCACAAATGGTGCCCTCCACTAAATGGAAACTGTTTCACCCAAAATGTCACCTGATGGCACAATGCAATCACAGGAAGTATCAAACAATCAGCCTAAACGCAGAGGTGATCACTGCCTCCTGCTACCATGGGGGCGATGTTTAGGACATTGTTCTCAAAGACTAATGCACAAGACTCTGTACCCTTCTGGATTTGATATCTCCCATAAACAAGCTATAAAAGAAAAGAAAATTCATTTAAGGTAGGCTGACACAACAGATACAGACCAAAAGTAAGCGTGGGCAAAATTTGGAGTTCTGATTTCCCTAAGGTAGAGCCAAACCTGCAAACCTGCAGTTGCGAGTAGCAAGCCTCAGTTCAATTTCTCTTAATCATGCCTTGCAGATACCAATTCATTAGTCATTGTTACTGAAGCAGTAGAAGAAATAAGAAATACCTATCCTGACAAAGTATCACAAGAATTAAAGAAATCAAAAGCCACTGGCAAATCTCAAGAAGTAATAAAAACAAGTTAAAGAAATTGAAGAAAATATGAACTAAAAGTCACAGTGCAAGAAGCATTCCCTAGAGCTCATCATTCAGGAGTCTGTACTTCAAACACGCACCAGGGATTAATTTGTGACTCCTGTTTTGACTAGAAAGCCTTTCATACAGATTACATTTCACCTCGGAACCAGTCAAGATGTAATGCAAGTGATTGTCTGCATCTGTCTTTGGGGATGCATTGCCCTAGTTAGCTATCTAATGCAATTTTTGGCAACTGCTTCTTAATTATTTTTCTTTGTGTTGTTTAGTATTAATGTTTAAAGAGACTGTAAGGGTGTTACTGTGTCTTTGCATGGCAGCTCAGCTGACACACAGAGAGCACAGGAAAAGGCTCCATGATGGTGCTGGGTTCCTCAAACACTTGGGAACAGCATTACAGCACCCTAAGCCTGCAAAAGAGCACACGTCAAAGCACCAGCTTCAAATGCAACAATTAAGCCAGCTGAGGCCACCCCCTGTCCCACACCATCTGGTTATTTCAGACTTGTGTGAGACCTACAGAGCACAGAGAAACCCCTCCCACAGCATCTAGGATCTGACCACAACACTGAGACTATTTGCTGTAGTTTCACCTGCACAGACATTACCCAAACTAGCTTCCAAACAAGGATGTACAAGAGAATGTCATCCTGAATGAAGTGAGACTCTGTTCAAGAACCATGGAATAACAGCCTGAACACTGCTTAGTTTAGCAGGGTACATTTGGGTACATTTGACAGAAGTGTTGGTATGAAGCCAGCTTTGCCAACATCCACACCTGGAGCTTCTGAAGAGCTTCCACCCCTGGCCAGCACACACCCACTGCCCTCCCCTCAAAGTGCACACAGCACGCTCAGTACTTCAGCTTCAAAGTTTGAGGATGGCCTAGTATTGCCAGGGATATTTGTGGGAATCCCATCACAAGCTTCAGGCAATCCTTAGAAACTTCCTTTGGTGCCAGACCCCTGTCCGTTCATTCTCTCTAAAGGGGGATTAGAAGAATTTCACTGCATGAAGGATTTTGAAAATACAGTTGTTCAGAAATCAAAAGATGCATAATTTTTATATAGAGGGATTTGCAATCATGTTGCAAAACAACAAATACTTTTTCTGAAACAGACTGAAGAACTTTGTTAACAGGAGACAAATCCTACAAAAAAAAAATCTGTTCAAAAAACCCAAATTAGTTGCTGTGAACTTTTGGAAAACTTAGTTATTACCCTAAAAATAACCAACCAGACTAAATGCATAAGAACACCTGAAAAGATAAAAAAACCTCAGATAAAAAAAAAAATCATATGGAATTAAACACTTTCCATTCTGGAGTTAATCTACAGCTAGCATTTAAATACAAGTAATATGCTAAAAGTTTACATGTGACCAGAGAGTTTCATGGATAATAAATCCAAAATCACCAGAAACTAGGAGATATATATATATATATGATATTTTCTTAGGTAAAATACCATACATGCCCGAGTTCTACTCTTTCCTAGACACTTGCTGTTGACTCCTGCTGATCAAGACACAGCTAATGGGACTACAGAAGTGAACACACGAGCAGAATTACAGACAATTTTATGCTTTCACTTCCATAAAAATGTGAACACTTCACTTCTACATGTCCTTCTAACATTACTGCTGAATGCTCTTTTGATGCTACCAACACATGCATTTTGTTAATTAAAAAAAACTCAAATGTGTAACTATCTGCCTGCAGTCACTTGAGTCCCTTCATCATCTGCAGTAAATGAGGCAAGAACAATCATCTAGCAGCATGTTTATTGCCACTAGAAGATGCCATGTAACAGTAACAGTAAATGGTGTAGGCACATTCCATAGGTGACACCTACAGTATGTGAACTATACTGTGTCTCAGAAATGAGCTGAAGTCAGAGGACTTGATACCTTGAGTCCATTCTCAATTCTACCAGAAATTAAATCACACTGCCTCAACTATTTATCCGCAAAAAAGCAAGCTGATCTTCATCTCTCATGAATGAAACAGAGTAAGAACCACTACCCATAGGCTATGCAGTACCCAGGGAAGAGTTGTAAGAGGAACTGAAGCCTTTATTTCCAGCCCATCTTATATACTCCCTGTCCAAAACACTCCAAATGGAAGAAAATAGGAGAAAGTGGTTTGCTTGAGATATTAAGGAGTTTGGTTCCATGCTGTGCTTCCCAACAGTTCACCATCACAGTGCAATTTTTAGAGTTCAACAAGAAATGCTTTTTTAAGAAGAGAAGAAAGGGCACAATCTTCTTGTTTTAAGGCTCACCAGTAGCTCACAATTACAGGCTCCTTCACCAAACACAAAAACTTTGCTGATGTATTATCACAGTAGTGGTGCAGTTACTGTAGTAATAGATGTTCTCACACATTGTTCCTAAGAAATATAACATAGGAAAATATATAGAGGCCTTACAAGCTACACCAAACATTCCCTGCTCTCAATACACAGAAAAATGAATCACTGAAAAAAACCCACACAGACACTCCCTAAAGAAAAACAAGAGTCTGTACTTCATGTAATTAAACCTTTTAAGAAACACACCGGCAATTTTTTTCTCCCAATTGAACAAATATATTTAAAACCCTCCCGAATTAATTTAAATGTCAAATCCAAGTTTATTCTATAGGTAAAGTTTAGCTATAATGCACTAGCACAATTCAGGCCCTAAAGACACCTTCTATTGTAGGAGTTTATGTGTCATTCAAGGCTTGAATTCTCAATGGAACTCAAGTTACAGGTAACACTCCTCCCTTCACAGCCACTTCAACTATTATAAGCTGCTACGAAAAAAACTTGAAAGAAACTACCGTGATTAGCACCATGGCAACAAAATATTACACTTTTTCATATCATATAATACAGGATTTACACAAAATTGATGAGTAGTTATCTATTGTTATGTCCTACAATTAGAACTTGCAAATTTTGTCTAATATAACACTAATATCTCAACATCATTATTACAAAATATAAGCAAAAATTGGCTCTAAGACTGATTTCAGCATAAAGTTATTCAAATTTGCAAAAACACTTAAAACTTAGAGAGAAAGTTTTATCACCAAATAAAATGAATACATTTAGGAAGAACCAGAGGAGGAAAAGAAGACTTTGAAATTATCCAAGTCATGATAAAAGAAATCTGCTTTGAAACTGCTGAGCTAAAATTGAACACTTCTCTTCAGGTTCATTAGGTTCCAAAATACGTGTAGGGAAAAGGTATTATACAGGTTTTACAGGTTAATTTTTCTGTACTGAAGTTAGGGAAGAAAAGAACATAAGTTTATCATCAGGGCAGAAGAGTGCATTTTACAAAAATGCTCTCAGTTGAACTTGAAAACCAGTTTCAGCAGATAAGAAAAAAAATTATAAAATCAAAGTATATTATTTTAAAACATTTTTGTAATGTCAAGTCTCTTAACACATCCATAATAAATTGCAGCCTAGTAAAATACATCTACATCCACCAAAGACCCATGAAGGTTTTTCAGAATTCATGCTTTCAATGTATCTGCCTGCAGCTGAACAGAGAATATCTTGGCCTCCATCAGTCACAACTGAGAAGAGTTGTCAAAGACAGAGCTACAGATCAGTTTGTGTCTTGAACCAGGCTCTCACAGCACAACAGACCTGGCTGCAGACAGCAGGGAATGTTTCCTGAGATCAGAACAGAACACTAAACTGCACAATAACATCTCAAATTTATAAAATACAAACAATCTGCCTTGAAATAACTAACAAAAAAATAAATTCTATCTCCTCTGTAATGCTGCTGGGCTACACTACAGTTGCATTCAAATATAGAATAAGTGAAGCTACATTTAAAAATGTGTCTTTCTGTTTATTTCTAGGATTTACATCTAATAATGCATATCAACATATTAACATGATGCAGCCTTGGAGTACATACATTATTTCTAGCCTTACAAAATCATTCATCAACTATAATTTGGTGCATTTATTCACAGATTTATATAATATAAAACTGGCTGTTTTTCCGTGATAAAGCATTGAACACCAACAGCTTCTGTGGCTCCCAGCAGCTCAGATATCCAAAGCCCTTTCCTTAGGTCTTGATTGATCTTGCTGGATAGGAACTGGAGCACAAATCCATCATCCCAGCACCACAGGCAGCAATCAGGTGGCACAAACCCTATGTCTTTTCAAGATATTTCATCGATTGTATTTGAGTAGTTAACACCAATTATTTGAATTATCAAGGACAGCCACGTGAGCACCCAGTGATGAGGGAAATCAGTGTGTACCTTGTGGATAACACAGAACCTCTGCAAATTCAGGCTGATATTTCCACACAAAATATTCTCAGGCTATAACTTCAAGATAATCTTGACTGCTGTCTCAAAAGAAGACTTTATGAAATCTGACATTATATCAACTGAAAGATCCAGTTTCAGCCTTGGACTAGTACCACATGTTCCCGTCCTGCTAAAAGAATTTGAGTCCCTGTAAAGCTCTGTTGGGGTATGGCACAAAAAATCAAAATGTATGAGCGACCAAAAAGATACCGCTTGTTTTTTATGCATGCACACTATGCTTTAATAACAAGAAATTTTGGCTGCAAAATATAATCTTTAATATATGAATTAGGCTGCCCATACTCCCTCCTGAAAAAGACAATATTCCACAGAAATTGAATCTTGAGTTCTCTGTAGTCTAGCCTATGGATTTGGAGAAGATTTGGAGCACAAAAAAAGCAAACAGCTTGAATGATATATGTATGACAGATAGGGCAGGATGATTAATTTGAGGCAACTCACTCATGAATAGGTATCATTTGGGTATCCTCTAATGGATATAATCCTATAATGGATTGTTCCAATAATGTGCTTCAATGGATGTGAAGCTCTGCACAATCTAATCTGGAATGAAATGGTGTCTCCATTGTCATCCTGAACTCTAGTTGGAGTAGGATAACCACTTCTCATTATGTTCTACTCTATTTATTTGCAACCTGCTATCACCCTACTCACCCCACCAATCTTGTGCTTTAATTTATCTTCTGATAAAAGACTCTCATGCCTCTTGTCTCTTGAGTACTACTAAAAATAATCATCACTTCACAAGCACTAAAAATTTAAAGTCTTGACAAATTATGAAAGATGCAAAGGTAGTAACTATCACTATTTAAATCTACTGAATAAAATCTACTTGATAAAAGATTTGCATATAAGCAGATTTTATATATATCTTTGCTACACACAGTGGAAAAAAGGAAAAATTAAAGGAGGGGGAAAAATATATGAGAAAGCTTTCAATTCAAAAATTTTTAAAAATCAAGTATGGGACAATAAATGTATTTTTCTTTAATAAAAATCTTGGATTTTTTTGGCTGTGAAATGTATTATTCTGCAACTGCCACCTTTATTTTAGACCAGCAACAGTGAGAACCACCTACATTTCAAATTTGCTTTTATTGCCATAGAAACATATATTTGCTTTAACTAAAAAGGAAGTCTTCTGGCTCAATCATCTACTTTCTGTATCACACACTACAGAAGACATAATTTATTCATTTACACATCCATACTTGCGTACTTTCAACATAAGCTACATCCACCTCAGCTACTATGAAAAATCACATGTGGTTTGTGTTAGATAAGATAGTTATAGAACATTTATATTAAAATTAATTACTTCAATCGACTTTTTATAAACTCAAAAGGACAGAATTACTTTAAAATTATTTATGTTCTTAAATCAATCCAATTTCAAGTATGCTTTTGCTGACTTTTACTTCAATAATAATGCAATGTTCACAGCAATCATGCACCACTTTATTAAATAATTGTAATTAAACCTTCCCATGTTCAATAAGAGATGGGAAACAGGTCTAAACACATGGAGGAAATGGTATTTTTGTTCTCTTTAAAGCCACTGACACCAAGGAGAATGCACACCAAAATATTAAAGACATTCAGTGCTAATAAAAACCCAAATATATTCATGCAGTTTTAGTACCAAAAGAAAGATCTAAACTATTTCTGTAAAGTACTGAAGTGCTGTTCTGCAAGGCAGAGAAGTTCCTGAAGCCCTCCCAGCCCCAGCTCACATGGGTTTGGGCACACAGACACCCCAGGACCAGCACTGGGCTCCCACCAGCCCCTGCCCACCTCTGCAAAGCCACCAACAGAGCAAGGCTGGAAGCTTGTTCTGTAACCCACTACAATAAAATGGGAAATGGGAAAACCACTCATTTCACCAGGAAAGGCAGAGTAAACATGCAGCATGTTCAACTGAACTTATTTAAGCTGTTATATGCAATACAGCAACTTGAGCTCTCAGCAATTCTACAATCTCCCTGCAAAAAAAGTCAGGAAAAATAACAGCATGTACCATTTACCAATGCTAAATTTTGGCCTGAAGTCCACTCTCTAAGGGAGGAATTGAATACTCACTAGATGTGGCTGGGAAAAGGAAAAAAAATTCAAGTTCCCCCAACATTAAGTTACACAACAGTTCTAAATATAATTCACAATATTGGAGAAAAAAAAATCATTCATTAATCACCATGGCTGCACTGCAGGATAACTTACTTTGGCTAGATAACAACATTTTCCATATTACTTTTGGTAAATATTCGAATATCCATAGATCTTAAATTATACTGGCTTAGAAAACATTATTTCTTCTTAAACAGAAGTACTCAACAACAAAAATGTTCAAACCCACCATTATCCATAAATGCAGTATTTACCTCTGACTATTCCAACTATTCAAAGGAAAAAAAACATACACAAACTGGCCACTATAGGAACAGTGGGGTGATCCTCCCCTTGTAGGAAAAAGACATTTAACAGAACAGTGGTTTCCTGAGGGGGGAAAAAAAAAAGTGCTAAAATATGACCAGTGGGTTTTGGTGAAGGAATTGTTGGTGGTAGGGGTGGGGTTTTTGTTGTGGAGAAGTTGGTTTGGTTTTTTTTCAGGAAAAGGAAAACCTGAAAACAGGGGTAGAGAGGGACCAGTCATGCTGATTCTTATTAAATTTTCTGTAATTGTTTTCTCAATTCTTAAATGAGCTAATCAGAGCTTTGTTTGTGCAGGTATTTCTAGAACATGATTTAAATACTGTTAAATATTTGTGAAAGCCATGATTTCCAAAGAATTCATAGTAAAAACAGCAAGAAGAAAGTCTAAATTAATCACAAAAATTATTCATTGTGAATTATTCATGCAGCATTAGTTATCTCATGCACACACACATGCTTCAGCCATATAAACCCTCTCAAATCTAGATTGACATTTTCCAGGAGACTTGTAGTATTTTAGAATAGAAAATAGTGTAAAAAACTCCTAGAAAATACTTCACTTATAGAAACATCCCCAAAAAAGAGTAAGTTCCCAGACACATTCATTCAGAAGATAAAAGGAAGAGGTTGTGCTCACCCTCCCTGTTCTGGAGTGAAACAAGACAAAGTGAAAACTCTTTCCTAGGAATTTGGCCCAATAGCAAGGCTAGGATACTTCAGTTGTTGAGCATCATAATGGCTTAGGGGATACTACTATATGACCAAAAAGGAAAGCAGAATTCTAATTTTTCTTGTCCAAAAAAATGTGACTAAAACACAATTCTAAACCAGTTCACAATTTGTAAAAACTACAGTCAAACAGAATTAATGTAAAGAAAGAATCTATTTCTTCATCTCCTAGATGAAAGCACTAAGGCTAAATACATAATCTAGTCAAATAGCCAACATGGAAGTACCATACAATTTTTCTTTTTTTTTTTTTTCCAAAGGAGGAATCTCCACAACTTGCTTTCTTAATAGAGAAAGCTCAAAAATATTTGTGTAAAGGAGCACAGGTAGTTTGGAAATTACAGCAGCAATACACACAGCAACAAACAACATTAAAGCTTTTGTTTGTTTTTTTTTTCCAAATCTGTCTTCAGTCAAACAAAACACAATCCACATATGGCAGCATGCCAATTATGGTAGATGTCACATTGGTTGACAAGATTTACTGAAATGTCCAGTGCATGAATACTTTAGATTAACTATTGGGCAGTGTGCAGGGACAGCTGCTTATTCTGAACCAAACTCTTCAGGTTCACTAGAAGAACAAAGTGTCTGGAAAGCAGGAGAGAGAAAAAAACCCACACAATGTTATTTTAAAAGAAAAGGGAAAAGATGTGGATGGACAAAAATCAGGCTGACAATACCTAGTTGAAGGTCTCCAGAAAGAACAAAGCTTTATTTTATTGGCCTTATGTAAAAGAAGTAAGTGCAAACACTGTTTATAACCCTTTTAACTAATGGTTTCTTCCTATTAACAAAATAGTTCAATTTAAACAGGCTGTATAAACACTGTGTTCACCTGACTACTGAATCAAAGGGAAACCAGAGCTGTTGCAGAGCCATTAACATCTGCTAGGTGGCCCAAGCCCTGCCCTTGTGTCACATAAAAGGCTGCAGAGGAAGAGTCAGCCCTGCACTCACGTGGGTCACACAACACTGCAAAACAACATTATTTTAAAAAATATTTTTTAATTTCAATGATTATACTGAAAAGGCTAAAGTGGGACCAATAGATAAAGACTGCCCAGCTACCTGTCTGCAGCATTTACATATAAATATTGTTATTAAAATCTTCAAATCTATTTTAGAGTTTCTTCACAAGGTCTGAGAGCAAAGGAGCAGCAAGATTATCTCCAACTTTTGCCACAGAACCTGCTCTAAGAGCTAGCTCAAAGAACCATAGTACTAAGCCTAGCAAAGTGCTCCTCACACATTTCCTTTGCAAAATATTCCTCAGTAGTCTGTAGAAACATTTCCTCCTATACCCATTAATATTTTCACACAACACTGTATATTTTATCTGAATCCCTGTTGCAGATAAACAGGAGGTTCAAGCAGGAGTATTCAACTTAGAATTGTGTATTCAGTGCAGATGCTGGATTCAGCAGAGGAATGATGAAGAACCATGCCTTTTTTTTTCCTTTTCTAATTAACTGAGTTCTTGAATACCATTAGCAGCTCTAGAGACACCGTAACTTTATTACTCCTTAGGAAAGATATACATGAATAGAAAAAGTAGATGTACAATTTCAGATGAGAAACAACTACATCAGTGCAACCATGCCAGAAGAGAAACAAGACCCAAACCACAAATGTACTGTGAAGGCAGTGTGTGCCCATCTCTCCCACAAGAGTATGCAGGAAATTCAAAAACATTGTTTCCCATTTCTAACACAACCAAGCTACCACACTGCTGGCACAGTTCACACCCAAGCTGCCCTCCAGCACACTGGCAGACTCTAATTTTTTTCTGTCTCTTTTACTATTATTCATGTTATACACATCCACTTTTCACTGACCAAGAATATTCCCCTCAAGCCCTTCAAGTTCACTTTTGCAGTTCATCTTTTGTCCAGCTTTGCCAAAATCTCATCACATGCCACATTGTTTTTGGGGTCTTCTCCTGACTGAGAATGCACTACTGTAAATGTAACAGGTGTTGTTTAAAGTTTATGCTATTATATAGAAGACTTTTGATAACAGGATAAGTTATACAACTAAGCACTTCTTCTAGAAAATCCAAGAAATGTGTCTACCTTATCACTTTCCAGCATTGAACTGAGCTCTGAGAAGACATGGAAACTGGGGCCAGAAGCCATTAGCTTCTAGCCATTGATCTAGGTCAAGTCAGTTGGAATAACTTAAGTCCAAAAACAAGTAGGTTTTGTATTAAAAGAAATAGATACTTTTCTAGAAATTAAAATTTCTGTAGCTATCCCTAACAGACAATAAACATGAAACAGAGATAATTATAACACTTGAGAGCCAGCCAAAAATGTGTGATTTTGGCTGCTCATATTAGGAAAGAAAAATAAACTATTCCATTTTAAATTGTCCAAGAAGCAGGGGGAGAAAGCATAGGGATTTGTTTGTTTTTGTAGCACAAGTTACTAACTCCTGTTCCCTTGGACTTCACTGAAACACACTATCCTTATTTACAGCCTCTTCTTTAGACAGTTTTTGATTTAGAACCACCTTCTCTGATAAAAGGATGTTAATTAGCAGTCTTATTCTTCCAACATTTTTTCACTCTGAAACCTATTTTTTACAAAACAGATACCTGTTTCTAACCAAAGCATGGGGAACATCTGAATGTTCTGTACCGCTTCCAGACATGCAGTCCCACAATCAAGCTTAGAAGAGCAGCAGCTCTGAACTCTGAACAAACATCAGCAAATTCAGGTTCAATCTGTGAATAATGTCATTTGGCTAAAAGCAAATTCATTATGCTCAAACATATTGTTGGACTGATAAGAGATGAAGTATTTTTAATTTTATTTTCAAGACTTGTAGCATGAAATTTCTGTAGGCTTCAGAAGCTGTGACCTAATAAAATGCTTATTAACATTGTCAATAAAAAGCAAAGTGTACCTCCAGAAATTTCATAGTGGATCTAAAGTGGGGCAAAGAAACAAAATTAAACCTGGAAGTGTCCTGCCTTTCAGTGTTTCCCTATACCTAGTTTTACTTTTGCTGCCCTTTAGGACCACCATACATGAAATCTGGAATTCAGGCAAAGCAGACCTTGTTCCAAAACACTCAACTGATCTGTGATTTTCAGATCGGCCATTTCCAGACAAACATTCACTTTATGCCAGCACATCAGAAACTGAGGTGAAAGATTAAGGGATTGGCTTTGGTTATAAATCACTGAAGCAAGGCCAACTTGAAACACTCTGCCAGGTAAACACACCAACAGCAGGATTGTTAAAGTATAAGCAGAGCTCTAAGATACCAGAAACAATGTATTGTTTTTAAAACATAGCAGTCACATTTTTGTACAAGGCAAAAAACGTTTTTTATAGATTCCATGTCTCGAAGGTCATATTTGCAAGAACAAGTTAGCTGTTTAAAAGACTAAGAATGAAAAAGAACCAAAAATCTTATCTCTCTCTATTAATTGTTTCATACAATAATTCATACTTTCAATATTCCTTGTCAAGTTGTGTAGAAGGGTTTTGTTTGTATATCTGATTGTACACTAAATATTGTTAGTATACTTTCTCAAGATCAAATGCCTCCATGTTTTATTTGCCTGCACTGTATGAATTTAAATTACCCAGGAGTGCTTTTTTTTATGGGCTCAACTCCAAACAAATTCCAATGGAGACACATACAGAAAGAATTATTGTTCTTAAGAGAACAAAGTAATACTTCTACGTATAAAATTGTTAAAGTACAACAGTGAAACCAAGACATTCTGTCCAGGTACCTCTTGTATCAGCCAAGTGTCCCACAAAACCTAAAGGCAAAACCCACTTGGAACTGACCCTGGCATTTGGTTTGCCAGAAGCAAGAATTTCAGGCTGACATGACTACCACTCCTATTGTATCTGGGGACTTCTTCAACAAATCCTTAACCCAAATCCTTTGTTTCCTCTTTCCCCAAAGTCTTCCATCTATGGTTACAGGTAACAAAAGCCACTGATTATCTTAAAAGAAGAATTAATTTCAAATAGGGATTTTAGTGCCTGGCAGTGGAATTATTCAGAGATCTGCACAGTTCAAACAGAGCATCACAGTATTACCACATTTCATTAAATAAGATTCCAGCTGATGTCCAATAATAATAAGCATGACTATCTCTTTTTGAACAAGCATGTCAGGCAATGGCCTTGGGATAAAAAGGACTCCCAGAAGCAAGAGGAGAATCATGAATAAGAATGAAAACAGTGCAAGATTCTAAGTATCTCCCTAGAAGGATGTATAACAAATGGTTCCAGCCAAAGTCACAGCCAGGAATACTAACAAGTTAAAATATTACTTAAGAAGAAAATATGCAAGCAATAGAAATACTGGAAGCAGGAAAGGCTGAGGGTCCAGATCTCCTGCCTCATAATGTCATATTTTAACTCTCAGTTAAACGGATAAAATTACAAGCTGAAACCTAACAGCAATGAGGTGGTTTTACCTTTCTGTCATAACACATTATCTCCAACAGGGAAATACAAAACATTAAAAAGGAGACTGACTCACTGCTGAAATAGGAAATACAGCAAAAAAAGTTAAGTGAGTCAAGCCTACAAGAGTGAAAGAGTGGCATCTTTCTTAGTGCCACAAAAAAAGCCTGGCTATTACAAAAGTGCATTAAAATAATGAAAACACAGGAAAATGTCTAATCTAGAAGCAATGCCCATTATGTAACATTCTGGTACAGACACAGAATGGAAGGTTAAACAATATTACATTGTAATGATCAATTTTATAAATGTCTCACTGAATTTCACAGAAGCAGCATGGTTCCATGCACTGCTGAGCCCCAGTAGTTTTACTTGGCAAAATCAGTAAGTGGAACATGTGCAAAGAAGACATCTTCAGGATCAGAAGCTGACACACGTACATGGATAACAACAGATGACAAAAGACAAAGGTCCACATGCAGAGCAGATAAGGTCAAGAATCTCAAAACTAATTCACAGGTTTGAGAAATGTAAGATAAATAAGGCTGGGGGAGATCACACTGCTCTCCTAATCACAATTCACAGTTATACGTCCTTCACCTACACAAAAATAAATGTCTAGTCTTAATGCAAATGATGTTCATTTCATCAGGATGCTAAGTTAGTACCAAGCACATCACTTCTGATTTTGTATGAAATACCATCCATGCATCCTGGCACATCACAGCTGAGTACAGCTACATGCAGGGGTGTGAGGAAAAGCCATGCAGTTTGCTGACTTTTCACCCAGAAAGACAGCACAAACTGATACTTTCCTCCAATTTGCATTGAACCTTGTAGTACTGTCCAGCATATGGAAAATTAACAATCTATTTAAAATGTCTCAACTGGATGTTAAAATTATTTCTTTTCAGTCAGAAGTAACTACTATAGTGGCAGCCAGTAAAACTTTTGTAAAAGGTGTGCTAGACAGCTTTATGTTTATGCACAAACCACCACATTAAGTTCACTCCCAATTGCTTGCTCTAGAACTAACATTACAAATCCTACACTTCAATTTGCTTAGGAGCACAAGCTACTTCATCTTTACCCACGGCCTGACAAATTTCATGGCCTTCTACGATGGGGTTACCGCAGTGATGGATAAGGGAAGGGCAACAAATATCATCCACCTGGACTTGTGTAAAGGATTTGACGTTGTCTTGCATGACAACCTTATCCAAACCTGGAGAGACATGGATTTGATGGGTGGGCCACTCAGTGGATAAAAAATTGGCTGGATAGCCACACTCAAAGACTTGCAGTCAACAGCTCAATGCCCAAGTGGGGAGAAGTGGTGAGTGACAATCCTCAGGGGTCAGTATGGTGACAGCTTTGACAGCGACACTGACAGTGGGAGCAAGTGCACCCTCAGTGAGTTTGCTGACAACACCAAGCTGCGTGGTGCAGTCAACACACTGGAGGAAGGGGGTATCACCCAGAGGGATCCAGATAGGCTTGACAGGTGGGTGTGTGAGAACCTCAGAGGTTCAACAAGGCCAAGTGCAAGGCACTGCAGCAGGGTCACAGCTGTCTCAGGCACAAAGACAGGGTGGAGAATGAATTGAAAGCAGCCCTGGGGAGAAGGATTTGAGGATGCTGGTGGACAAAATGCTGGACATGAACCAACAGTGTGTGCCAGCAGCCCAGAAAGCCTTATATCTTGGGCTGCATCAAAGAGATGTGACCAGCAGGTCAAGGGAGGTGATTCTCTCCCTCTGCTCTCGTGAGACACCACCTGGAGTACTGCAGCCACCTCTGGGGCTCCCAGCAGAAGACAGATGTGGATCTGGAATTAATCCAGAGAGTAAGTTGACCACACAGCTGGTACACCTCTCCTACAAACACAGACTGAGAGAACTGGAGCTGTTCAGCCTGAAGAAGAGAAGGCTCTGGAGAGCTCTTAGAGCAGCCTTCCAGTATGCAGGTGGGTTTAAAAGAAGGCTGGAGAGGGACTTTTAAAAAAGGCTTGTAGGCACAGGATGGGGGCAATGGCCTTAAGATGAATGAGTGTATATTTAGATTAGATATTAAAAGGAAATTCTTTACTATGGGAGTGTTCAGGCACCAGATCAGGCTGCCCAGAGAGATTTTGGATTTCCCATCCCTGAAGGTGTTCAAGACCAAGCTGGATGAGGCTCCAAGTAGAAAGCTTCCTGCCCTTGGAAGGGGTATTGGAATTAGATGATCTTTAAGGTCCTTTCCAGCTCTAATCATTCTACAATTCTTTGATTCTGCTATTAAGCCCCTGTGCCAGTGCTTACCTGCATTGCTATGATTTGATTGCCTATTTTTAACTGAGGTACATCACAGAACCTCTGCCTTAACTGTACTAAAAACTATAATTCAGCAGAGTGTGAGTCAGACTTGTTTTGCTGGGAAGAGTTGTGCCAGAATGCTCTCCCAGCAATGTTTCTGATCTTTCAGATCTTTGAACTGCAAACCCCTTGTAACCATTCTCTCCCTTTTCTCTCCCATAAGGCTTCAGAGCCAAAGCCAAGCACTGGGGAAGCTGTGAGATCCACAGCATATTTGAGGGGGAAGGTTACTCTGCACCTATAAACTACTCTTTGCTCCACTCTTGGGGAACACTCTTTTTCTAAAATCTTCCTCATTCCAATTTTTCTATCAACAGCCTGTTTTTGCATTACAGTATAAGAGAACTGATGATAAGAGATGATGACCAAGATTTGACTTGTCTTGCAATGTTACTGCATAATGCAATGCTCTCCCTCCACTTTTCAAAATGCAAGGTTACAGCACCAGAAGTCACACTGCAAGTATATAACAGAGCACACAAAAGCAGTATCCATGATTGCCAGAAAAAATGTCATTTGCATAACCAGTCATGAGGAAAGTATTTGTCAAAAAGATACATTATTTTCCTGATGCCAATCTCAAAATGCTAAAATTTAAGCTGCTTAGCAGTATCAGCAGCACTGATTTGATTGAATGTATTGGAAAGGATACAGAAATGTGAATCATTCACCAAACAGGTATCCCATAGCTGTATAGAAGGCTTCTGAAACAGAAGCTTCTTGCTGAAGGCATTTTTGTCATTTTGAAGACAGAAGGTGCTTGATGATCATGTGAAAAATGCAATTAAGTTCCCTAGTTTTATGACACACGCTTAAATCAAACTTTAAAGTAGCTTAAACAATACAAATGAAGTTTCCCGATGATTCAGTCCTCCCTGATGAGAACAGTTGATGAAACAGTTACAAAAGGCATTACAGTTCTTTAGTGTGGGACTGGAGAATGTGGTATGGCTACATCGTGTTACTCCCTTGCAGAGAAGGAGTCAAACACCACCTTAGTTTCACTTAGAAAGTGATGCCCTAAGGAACTGGCAAAGATGCTTGGGTATCAGTCAATGAAAAAGAACATGGGTCCTTTTTCAAGAAAGAAAAGGACAGGAAAGGAAAAGGCACTTTTACCTAAAAGTGAGCCAGATGATTTTCAATCTGCAAAGTCATCTTTCCTTGAATGTCATGTACACACACTGTCAGTTCAGGTTTATTAAAGTTTTCTGTGAAACTGGAATGAGGTTCAAAATGTCTGATAGGAATTATAGTCATCTGTGATTGCTATTAACTAGCATTTTAAAACACTGTCACAAGTAGGAAAAATTAATTTTTTAAAATTTACATAAATATAGATTAAAAACAAACAAACAAAAACCCCAAACCACAACTAATATACCCATAGCAAAATAAAATGCAAAGTCTTCGCAGATGCACATGTTTAAGTTGACGATACCTGAAAATCTGCCAATGAAATCATGAACAGAAAGTTGCTTTTGCACTACACAAGCAAAATTCAATACCAAGGATCCAGACAACTCCTCAAGAGATGAAAGCAATTACAATTTAACACCCCCTGTAAATACTGCCTGTTAGTCATAGAAAGGTAACAAAAGCAATCTGTCTCGATGCTGACACACAATGTACCTCTTCATAACAATGAAGATCTTGACTTTATTGAGATGAAGTACAATAATAACAAAATCAAAAGTGACCACAGCTGTCCAATGCCTGTCTGCTAAGCACTTATAGCAAATGGGACAGCATACAGTTGTAACTACCCTCCTTTTTATAATGCCCTTGGGTAACAAGTCTGAAGCTGTAGATTACCTGAGAGCAAAACACTGATTGTTTGTAACCAAGCTTTCTCCTAGGAATGTGACTTTTAACTAAAGTCCAGAAACACATTAAGTTCTTGGGGAAGTGCGTGGGAGAAACCAAGAGACCTGCATATCCCTGACAACAATCTTGCTGACTGTCAACACAATTAGTGTCCTAGTCCAAGTTACAAATATATAAAGGACTGATTTGACAATGGAGTCAGTCCTACTGCACCTACAACAACACATTTGATTCACAATTGTCAAAAAGCATAATGACAAAAGATTTAAGAGCAACAGGTAAATATCCTATAGCCCAGTGATGGAACAAGGGACTGAAAAGACCAAATATCTGTTCCTTTCATTTCTACAAAGTGTTAAACTTTAGTACTAGACATTAAGTGGGTTTCCACAGAAGTGAATAGTACAATCCCTAATTAGAATGAAGAACCTAAGCACAGGACTCTTAAGCCCAAGCCGTTCTATGAATGCTCATTTCAACTTTTTAACAAATTGGCTTTAATGAACTTCATTTCCCAACCTCAAAGAACTGGGAAAAAAAGGTATCCAAAGCT
Source organism: Polioptila caerulea (assembly GCA_013397295.1). NCBI lineage: Eukaryota > Metazoa > Chordata > Aves > Passeriformes > Certhiidae > Polioptila > Polioptila caerulea. The sequence continues at coordinate 1,416,899 of VYXF01000459.1, forward strand.
TCAAAAACATAAGGTAAGAAAAAAACCAGCCCTGTTTCACACTAGTGATGAATATTTTGAAAATCCTTCAACTATATGTCAAATAACTTTTTCCAGACACAAATATTATTTACTGTAAGGTTCAAAGACAAACTCAATAAAGCAGTAAGAATAGGTATTATCAGATGCTGAATCTCAGTTAATGCAGATGTAAAGTAACATCCATTTTTCTTTCCATCAGCTCTGAGAAGTTACAGTATCTCCCTGCCAAGGACAACTCTTACTTAAGAGTCTTACTTGACATTCCCAGGTCAACACTTCCAGCAGAAGCAAAGAAAAAATATGCAGAGTACAGAAAGTCGGTCAAATGGTAATCTTGTTTTATAAGTACACACATGGACAAAGTTTTGAGCAAATATGACATAAAGATTCAAAAGAGTGAAAAAAGGATTTGATTTAGGTGCCTTTTTCTCTTGAGGATAGAACAAAAGGACTTTCAGAAGTTTCTTTTACAGAAAAAGAATCTATATTACAGGCCTCATTCTGTACATCTTTCCAAAGGCTTTTTGTCTGAATGCAGCTTGCTGGGAAGGGGCTTCTGAATAAATGAGGAATGTACAATGCCTTCTGACCTCTCTCGTGTCTGTTTGGCCTTTTCCACTGATGAAAGAAACCAAATTTTATTTTATTTATTTCTGCTCTTGGAGATGTGCATTCTTAAACTGATCAACTTTCTGAAATCAATTCTCCTGTAAGTGTAGGTGGTATAAACTTAGAATCCTATGCAACTTTCCTCCTCCCTACCTTAAGAAATCAGAACCTAATATGAAAGTTCAGGATCACAGAGATATCTTCATTTTTAAGCTACCAGTACATGAAATACTTCAAAGAGCAAAATAGACAAGATAAAGCAAAGCACCAAGTGCCCACAGCCTACAACTTCAACATTTCTTCTGATTTTTATCTCCTCATTGATAGACAGAGTGGCCAACAAATATTCAGCATACCTGCTCCAACTTCTTTTTCTTCTTCTTCAATGTTGTTTTTGATACTGTCATACTCCTCATCAATTGCCTGGTTGCCACGCATTTGAGACAGAATTCTCCGTGCTCTCTGAGTCTGGCCTTTCTGAATGAGCCAGCGGGGACTTTCGGGAAGAAACAGGAATCCAAGAAACTGTATAACTGCTGGTACAGCCGACAGGCCCAGCATGTACCTGGAAAGAAATAACAAAATAGATAAATATCTTCTATTTGCACACTGTGAGAAGATTCAGTTACAGCTACTCAAACTGTATTTACAGATGAAACCTCCCACTCCTCGTATTTTTTCTCACTATAAGTTTAGGGGGCAGAAATCATATTCTGCAGGTATTTTAGAAAACATGATCTTTCCTTCATTTCCAGGAATTTTCTGGGTCATGTTGACTATTCTGCTACCACTGACTCTAGTGCCACTGGTCCTGAGTACGCTAAGTTAGACTAAATAAAAAACCTGAAATATTCCTCTAGTTTGGAAACTGATAAACACTTCAGTGACAATAATCAACAGAAAGAAAAAGCAAAAGCATGGAGAAAACCAGGTACTGCTGATGACAAAAATGAGATTGAAATCGTGCTAATTGTTACACTGATATATTAAAAACAAACAACAAAAAAAAACAGCTGGAGAAAAATGTTGGTCAGCAGTACATACTCACAGATACATTTGCCAGTTTTAATTTTGAAAATTTCTGACTATAAGCAGAAACACTGAAAAAAGTTCCTTTCACCAGCACAGAAATTTACACCAGATCTTTCAGACTCTGCTTTTAAATCTTCAGCCAGATGCAGTGTTAAGTTTTAAATCAAAACTGCATTTTAGATGCCCAAGGGTTACTGTTTACAGCATTAAGGCTAGTTCTCTACTCAACAGAGATTTTCCACTAGCAAAAGCACAGTTATGCCTCCAAGGATCAGCACTGATACCTGTAACAATACCCAGGCAGGGGTATTTGCTCCATCCAAAGTGGGGGAAAATGCTGTGGAAGACAAGCACACCACCAATTTTCATGGCTGGCTCTGGTCTATACACATCACATTTTTATACTTCTTCAATAAAACAATAAAAGGATAAACAGAATTGCAGAACAATGTATAATTTTGTTCTGCTTTTTAAATCTGACCTTTTGCCATTTACACTTCATCCACATTCTTTTCACTTTCATGAAAGACCTTAAACAGTGCTGGTGTCACCTGTACATTACTGCAGTTATCACAGGAATCATATCAGTGGATATAATCATTAAAACACCTCCAGAAACCAGTCCCTCTGAATATTGAGGTAGCCTGTACTCATAACCAAATTCACACCTTGACATCAGTCAGGAGATTAAGGAGATTTGCTTCTCTCTCCTCTAGCTCCGCTCCATACCCCAGGATGCATGCTTTCACAGGTGATTCTGCAGCCTCTCTTTTAAAAATTATATACATCAATGCATAAGATTGCTAATTGAGTAGGAAGGAGAAAATAACCATTACTGCAAACCTTATGTTAGGGCAATGAACCAAATGTATTTGTCAAGTCCAAATGCATTTTGAGTAAAAATTGGAAGAATACTTTCTTAGAGGCATTTGTGGACTTAACAAAGAAAAACATGGTCAGTACAACAGGCAGAAAACTGGAGAATAGTAAAAAGAATATCCAAAAGGCAATACAAAGAGGATGGCCACCCCAAGACAATGTGCATGCAGACCAGTCTTCCCACCCCCAGCTGAGCCCTCAAGTTCTTCTTAAAACCAGATAAAACTTCCAAAGGTCATACAAGCAAAACTTGCTCTAGGAAGAGCTCAGAGATCAGCTCTCTCTTTTTTTTTTTTAAGTAACATTTTAAAAATTATATACATCACCATTAGTTAAAAAAGAAAAGCATAAGAAAGAAAACAAATTCAAGCCACAAAGTCTGTGGAAGGCTTATTAGCTGAGTAGTCTTCAGTCAACGTATCTAACAGGGTCACTAATTCACTAATGCTCTCATTCCTCATTCACTAATGATATCATTCATTAATGGCCTCATTTATTCCTATGCTTTTCCTTCTCCACAAACATTTTGGTGGCTGTATACAAAGAACAGACTATTGAAGCTCACCAAATTGTAGATTCAATATCTTTATTGGATATTTAGAAAGCCTTTTCTATTTCAAATGAAGAGTAAAACAAACTCATAGAGATTAAAAACAACCGCTGTATCCTGTCAAAGTGCATGCAAAAGTATGTTTTAAGGCATCTAAGTACACAGATTTAGTCCTTCAGACTCCTATTACTTAAATGTCTGCTCCTCCAAAGCCCTTCAGCCACATAAATGCAGCAGAGCTTCCAGAACTAAGCAGCTGGGTGCCTGCAATCATCTTAGGAGGCAAAAATCAATCAAGGCTCCTGAAAGCTTGATTCATACCAGTTGGACTCTATTGGATTGTTTATCACATGTAAGACAAGAAAGAAATGTACAGACAGTGCTCCCTCACTAAAGTTAGTTTCCAGTCTGCAAAGTTCTGGTCAAAGTTAAGTAAAGGGAGCAGGGCAGAAAGAAAATGTTTAGTTGAGAGAGAACATCCATTGCAAGTTCTAGAGTTGGTGTAATTTTCAGAGCAAGTCATTTTGATATAATCAATTTAGGGTAAAAGCAGACAATTTTAGACATTTCATGCAGTGAGACAGCTTTCAGAAATCTAATACAGTTCTTTCCTATACAGATTACAAGACTTTGCGTTTGAAGCCAGATGTCTAGCAGACCTGAAAAAATCCAGCATGAAATTTAATAAGTCTGCTGTAACATTTCTCCTTCTCTGACATACTGCTGCAATACTATTAAGATGGCATTAGGGTTTATAAAGCTAACCTCACATAAGAGTCACGTTAAATATTTGTTTTCTTTGGTTTATTTTAATTTAATATCCAGCATTTCCAAGAACAAGCAGAGCCAAGAAAAATTAAAGTTCCTTATTGTTTGTTGCAGCACTCCAGTGCTTAGCCATTCAGTAAGAGACACAATAATTTCTGTAATATTCCTTCTGATATGTAATGACTCAAGAGTAAACATTAGTGATTTCTCTCCATACGTTTGCTGGCTGCTCCTTTCAGGTGACAGACCATCTCTACTCTTCCCTGCTCAGCCTCAGGTTGCAATAAACTAGCTGAGGACAGTAGACTGCCCTCAATTAACAGCTCCAGCATCGCAGCTGAAATACTTGGATACCTCATCACTGAGGTGTAGCCTGCTTCTCCACAGAAAGTTTGACTTCACTCAGTCCAGCAGAGTGGTACTTGGCACATACATAAAACACAGCACCACTGCAAAAATCACCCAGCACATGCCAGCAGGCTGCAGAAATAATTGCTCTTCACCACCCAACACACCGTGCTGCACTTGGAAGGCTAAGACTACGAATACAAGAGAAAGCTGCAAACCAGGAATAACAATGGATCACTAAGACGGTCTCACAACTGGAGCATGTGACATAGAAGAGGCTGAGAGAACTGGGTTTGTGCTGCCCAGAAAATAGATTTTTATTATTTTAAAACATAAGCTTTTAACTATAAATTTGTTACAATATCCTTCAATTCTGATAGATTACCACTGCTCAGATTAGGAATATTCAAACTTCACCTCCATCTTCCACATACAGCATATTACTTACTGGAAATTTGCCTTTTGAAAGATCAGCATGTAATTATTCGAAATGCAAAAAGCAAGCTACCTTCATAAACATCATGACAATCATTCACACTTGTGATGCATATTCATTACTCTCCTACTTTAAAGTTTAGTAAAGTCAAAAATAAGTGCATACTGTGAATATAAGTCTTAAGCAAAATCAGTACGGATCTATTCTGCAAGAATTAATTATTGAGGTTTTCTATGCAAATTCTGTTTTACCAACAAGAATTATAATAGCTATCAACCAAACCATGACTACAGCAGCTTGCTTCTAGCAAGGAAGGCTCACAAACCTCCATCCATCCTTCGCGAGGTAGCTGAAGATTCCATCGACAACGCTTGCGAAGAACTGCCCTCCGGTGATGAAGAGAGTGTTGATGGTCACTAATCTGCCCCGTAAGTGCGGTGGAGCCACTTCTGCAATGTACACTGGCACAGTCATAGATGCCACACCTACAAGAATAAATTCAGTTACAGTTATAAACTCAAAAGAGATACTACATCGCTTTTTTGTCATAAAATACTGTTTCGGGTTTGGCTAAGACAGAGCTCATTTTCTTCATAGTAGCTAGCATAGGGCTATGTTTTATATTTGTACTGGAAACAGGGTTAACTATTCAGGAAGGTTTTCTTTACTCCTTACATAGAGTCAAGGCCTGTCTTGACTCTCACCCCACCCCACCAGCAAGGCTGGGGGCACACAAATAGTTGTGAGGGGACACAGCCAGGAGTGCTGACTCCAACTGATCCAAGGGATATTCCAGACTACATGGCATCATGCTCAACATATAGAGCTAGGGGAAAAGGAGGAAAGGAGGGACATTCAGAGTTGTGGAGTGTGTCTTCCCCAACAGCTGTAACACATGATGGAGCTCTGCTCTCCTACAAATGGCTCAACACATGCTTGCCCATGGGAAGTGGTGAATGAATTCCTTGTTTTGCTGTACTCATGTGCATGACTTCTGCTATACCTACTAAACTGGCTTTATTCTAACCCACGAGTTTTCTCACTTTTACTCTTCCAGCTCTCTCCCTCACCCTACCAGCAGGGAGTGAACAAGCAGCTACACAGGGATGAGCTGCTGACCAAGGCTGGGCATGACAAGTGGTGACTCGAACTGAGCTGGCTTTGGTGCCCAGGAGCTCCACAGAAAACACCACCTCTCCTGCCCTCAGTGACCACCCCAACAAATGGAGCCCAAAGTCATGGACTAAGGGAATTCAATGGATATTTATGGACACTTTAGAGACATTTCACAGGGGTGGTCCACAGACCATGGGAATGATATCTGTGTATTGTTTCAAAAAATGGGAAGGGGGTTCATGGATAATTAGAATGAACTGCATCTAGATGGAATAAGGGGTGGAGAATGTGCTGGTTTCAGCTGGGGTAGAGTTACTATTCTACATTGCAGACAGTACAGGCTATATTTTGGATTTAAACTTAGGACTTCATGTTTACAAAATTTACTCAAGGCAAAATCTGCACACACTTAAATGCAATAAGCTGGACAAATTTGATTTCTGACTTTCAAAGGATGAAGACAAAAATGTAACTAACAAACTCTGGAAGCATACACAAAGCAAATGGTTGCTAGCATTGTATTGAAATGTCAAAGTTTGATGTAATGATACAAAGAAAAATTTTCTTCAATTCACATTGCATGTCCACTGAAATTAAATAAAAGGTTAGATAGTTACAGTTTTGAAAGAAAGAGATGCTATAATCCAAGTAAGCACACAAGTCAAAGTGACTAACTGAAGACATCAGGTGTTCACAAAACTCTGTTTAAAAAGAACTTTAGCATGGTTTCCACAGCCACAAACAAAAACAAGGCCAAGCACTATTATTATTACTATTATTGCCATCATTATTATTCTTATTATTGTGTAATTTCATTACTCTTATAAAACAAATTGTTTCTTGACTTGGTTTAAAAAGATACTGTGTGTTATTTCAAGGACAGGTTGGCTGGGGCCTGAGCAACCTGGTCTAGAGAGTGGCCTCCCTGCCCATGCAGGGGGATGGGAACTAGATGATCTTTAAGGTTCCTTCAAATTCAAGCCATTTTATGATTCAATGCAAAAAACTCTATCACCATAAGGAAACAAGGACTAACACTAACCCACAGCTGCTTTTTATTCTGTCTTAACACTGATAGTATTTCCTACTGACTATGCAATGAGCTATTTGTGCAAAAGACAGAAATGCCCACAAGGAACACACTCAAACTGTAAAAACAGGGTTCAGCCGTGTAAGAAAAGCACATCTGGGTGCAGCACATGCTTTGGAGGTCCAAATCCCTGTCTCCTTACAAGAACCAGCATTGACAAGCAATAGTGATTCCTTTTGTAGTTAAAACTGGAAGTACATTGGCAGCAGCCACCCAAAAACATATTTTGACTGAGGTCAGCTGAGATACAACTTGAGCACAGTGAGCACAGCCAAGGACCATCAGACACAACAGACAGCCCCACATCAGCATGGGCCAGTGCCACAGCCCCAGCAAGAAATGGGGTCACCTAGAAGCATGCACATGGCTCCTGAAGCACAGCTATGGCCCTTGTGTCACAGCAGGGATGTCATCATGGGATGGCAGAGGCTTCGGCTAGCGCCTCACTGCATGGCTGACTCACCAAACTAAGAGCACAAAATCATCTTTAGCAACAAGGTTAGCCTGACAGGACTGCTGTGAGCCCCCAAAAGCTCAAGCAAGGAATACAGATTGTTTAATAATAAAATGGCATGAGAAGATGCTTTGTTGTGATAGGTAAACACTCACAGCAGCCTCTCAGTATGATAACCCAGTTCCCGGCAGAGCCTCCCAGGACATGCCAATGCCTCCTTCTCTCATCGACTGAGCAACTGGCACAGAATAAAAAACCCAAATAAAAATGTCAGGGGAAAAAAAAAGGCATTAAAAATTTATTCAACCAATTTTCAAAGCCAACCAGAATGCACCATGGAAAGAAGCATTCAAATAGTCCTTTGTGTATTTGACAGAGAAGTGAATTTTCAAACCCAGCCTACCATTAGGGGTGTTTCTTTCTCATATTTCACGTCAGTATTTGAAATAATAACGATTAAAGTGATGGAGACTGCACACATATAACAGAAAATTCTTTTTGGGAAAGCACAGAAGTGTGTCCACTTGCTGCAAACAAAAGCCACCAAGGACCCATGCGAGGCAGCAGATGCCACTGGAGCAGAGGGGCAGGACCCTACAGCTGTGGCAGCCCTGGCCTAATGAGGCTGGGCCTTCCTGCTCCCCCAGCCACCCCTCTGCCTTGGGCATGTCACCTCTAATGCCCCTGCTTGTTCCCACACTTTGCTGTGGGCATCTTCCCAGAGGCTCCTTGGGACTGTATGTTAAGATTTAACTTTGACATACATAATCATGTAGTGAAGCTAATTTGAGAAGTAAGGATGGCAACATCTGTATGTGGCTTTTACTAGAAAGCAGTGAGAAATATGTGCACAACCAAAACCAACACGTGCTTTGTAAAAAAGCTACTTTTTACCTCCTTTCAGCTCTTAATGAAGACTGATTCTGCACAGAACCTGCAGAGGAATCTTGTTCAAAGCACACCATCCAAAAATGCTCCTCAGGCATCCAAAAACCAGAGCCATACCATTGTCCAGACCAGCACCTCTCACTGGTGTTCAGAGCACACCATCAGCCCTGAGACACTGCTAGAACCACTGGTAGCCTCAGCTACAACACTTGCCTCTTACAGGTGAAACTAAAACCTGTTGCATTAACACAGGGATGGTATGAAAGCTAACACATGCCTCTAAAACATCTTGAACAAGAGGTGTCATGACAACAGATTTATTGTTTCTGCTGCATTCTTCTCACAAGTTGATGACTACAGGAATAAACAGGGAAAAGGACACTTGCACACCCCAATAGTCCTGTCACAAGCTAGCCAGTGATACCAGCTATCCAGCTGGCATTAATACAATAGTTGAAATTATTTGTTATCAATCCTGAAACATAAAGCACAAGATTTCTCAGGGAAACCTATGGATTTAGAGTATTAGCTCAAAATCACACAGAATTGCTTAGATTGCCAGAAACATTTGAAGATCATCCACTCTAACCACTGTTCAGGCAGGGGCAGCTAGAGCAGGCTGTCCAGAACCATGCTCAGTTAGGCCTTGACCATCTCAACATGTGGATCTCCAGCCAAAATTACTGGGATTCTGCGATTTCAATTCAAGTAAAAATCTCAATTTAGAAGACATATTTGTTACATATTTTCAATTATCATTTCAATATCAAAACATATGCTTTGCTAATCTGAGTCTGAAAGAGTGCAGCAGGAGGTATAGGGAACAGGAGGAGGCAATTAGGAAAGCCTTCCCAGTTTATCTGACTGTCATGCAGCAAGCATTCATACACAAAAGCAAAGTTCTTCTAGAAAATGTTTCCAGGAGTGAAAAAATGGCCATTCTGAAACTGATCACAGAAAGAAAATTATATTACTTTGAAGAAATAATGTTTTAGATTCTCAAGTGTTATTTACATTACTCATTTGCTTTTAGTTGCCTTAGAATGCATCCATGTTCTCCAGACCTTCCTCCTCTGATTTCCATTTAAGACACACTAGAACACAGGAGAGTAAATTCTTCTGAAAAGGCATAGTCAGAAGCAATGCATTAAGTATTAGTCAAGTATAAAAACCTCTAAAATACATAACCGCATCTGTTATGTAATTATTTTAATAGCCAGATAATAAAGAAATTTGAAAACAAAGAACAGCTTTCCTAGCAAAACAAATATAGCTGCAATGCAATCTTTCCTTAATCCTTCATATGAGAATGCTTTCATCTACACTTGGATGACACTTTCTAATATGATCTCACTGTTAAACTGCTCACACCAAATAAAAGATTCTTGCTGCAGGCAAGTATCTTACTACCTAACTTGTAGAGCTGATAAGTGACAAGACATGTGAAAAAGAAAATGAAAACAATTAACTGGAAATCTGTCAGAGAAGGCTGAAGCTCTACATTGTGCACCACAGCTATGAAATATGAAAAAAGAGAGCAGGAAAGTCTAGTCTTTATCCACTTGAGTAACCAAGGCATGAACTTTCTGTCCTCATTAAAGGATAAAGCTTAGAAAAAACATAACAGAAGGTTCCTTAAATTTCCACCAGAAGATGCACCTAATTATTATACGGGAAGCATCAGATGACACGAAGGGCTGAAATCATCATATTAAATCTTTTTTCACTCCTAAAATCACTTAGGAGACTAATTACTAGGGCTCCTACTATAATCTGTAGATTTACCAGTAGAAAGCAGAGACAAGTCTGTGCACAGCTCAATTTTAAGACAATCAATAGACCAGAGGTGTGAAAAGAATCACTTTATCATCCAGAAATGTATTTCCAGCATGAACAGGTAAGCATCATAAAGAATTCATTAAAAAGTTCAGAAATTAAGTCAACAAATCTACTGACAATAGAAATAAGATCAGTGAAGAAGAGCTCCTATGATAATTAGAATTATATTTTAAGAAATGAGATTATGGTAGAAAACACAAGGACTAAAAAAGGAATCCAAGTTATTGTTTGTAAAATGCATTTCAGCATTAATGCTAAGGAGATAGATTCATTTTAAAGACTTCTTTTTGCAAGATCAGACAGATATAAATGTACCCTGTCCAGATCAGGACTTCTACCACATCTCCTGTCATGTCCCCTGCCAATAGGAGGAAAGGTACATCATAAAAACAACAGATGAGCAACAAAAGCTGGAGACAGGATAGTGAGTGAGATGCTCTTTCACTCCTAGCACAGCAAAAGAGCTCTAAGGTAGTAGGAATCTAAGTGTCAGTCTTTTCATTGGCATCAGCCAAAAACCAGTGTCAGGAGCAGCAAAAACACAGGGAAGGGTTCCTGACAAACTTTTGTTGTTACTCAATTAGTCTTCCATGCTTAGCAATAAACTGGAGTGATGGTTAAGTAGAAGTGCTAAGGACACACATGCAGGAACTGATGTCTCTTTGCATCATGGTTCTGTCCCTCCTGGCCAGCTTCCACTGACCCTTTGCATGAAAACCAAGCAAAGCAGGGAATACAACCAGCTAGGATATCCACCTGCCTCTTAAGGGAGATGGACCACTTTTCTCCTTCAAACAGTTCACAATGACATCAGAAGACTGTACCTGCCCCCAGGCAGGACTAGTTATGACAACCACCTGGTAACCTGAACCACCACGGGTCTCCAGACTGTCCAGGTGAAAACTAAAATTAAAATGTGAAATAATAATTTAAAAAGTGCAAAGAAATCTCTGATCCTATTTCAGAGTACAGCAACTTAGCAATAATCTCTATTAACAACAAAGAACATACACAGCTTATTACAAAAATGTGATGTTAGGAGCTCCAAATGAACAGGCAGAAACTAAAAAGTTTCCTTTCAGAGTATCCTTCACTAACAAAGCTGCACTGAGGTACTTAATCAAGGTAAAATATTTCACATATCTTGCAAGAGCAAATTTTCATTAAAATGTTAAACTTTAATGCTGCCAACTTTAAAATTCACCTAATTAAGAAGCATCCCATAACTGTTTGTGTTAATGGTAAGGATTCCAAGAAGCAAGTGATTGCACAGACAAAGGATTTATGGAGGCAACCTGATAAAGAAGCAAGTTTATGGCAAAGAGAATCAGGAATTGAATATTAGCAGAGGTTGCTATGCTACAAGAAAATTTGAATACAAAGTCAAGGTGAGCTTTTCGTGGGGGTGCAAGGGGAGTATAAGTAAACAGCAAATTCCTAAGATGACAAGGGGAAACTTGCCAACCTACAGCTGAGCTAATGTTTTCTCACAGCAACTTTGCAGGCAATCTGGTAAACTTCCTACATCTTGGATACTGGACATTCAATCTAAATTTAGTGCCTTGGAAATAGGATTGACCTCAGAAGTATGCCATATTATATAGACTAAGAGACTTTCATCAAGTATTTTCTTTCAGTTGTGTTCCCACAAAATTATACTTTGAGGTTTTTTCTTTACTCTGACAAAACCAGCTTTCTTGTCAGCTGATAATTTTAGAACATTGCTCACATCTGAGTAGCAAAACTCAGGAGGACAGGAGCAACATGCTGGTCAGCTTCCTGAAAGATTTGAAAAGTTCTACAATAACTGTATAATCTTTACTATCAAAGAATTGATTTAAATAGTTCGTGGAGAAAAAGAAATCCATCACTGACAAAAGGGATACATTTTAACTGCAAAGGATACTTGTTTTAAAGACCATTAGCTTTCATAAACACACATACAGGAGCTGTCAACAATCAGCTACCTCCTACTCTACAGACAACTCCACAACATATTACAATTACATTGCTCAACCTAATCAGAAATTAAGCCTTTTTATAGTCTCCTAGAGTCCTTTTGTGCTGTAACAGTTGACACTTCAGCTTTCAGTAATGACAGTCAACCTAAGGGGATAACACAGTGCCTTATTAAACATGCTAATAGGAAATACTTGAGAAAGCAGTGCATTTGAATGCTGTTCTAGTACACTAACCATTTCCCTAGCAGATGAAGCTAAAATATTCATTGCACAGCTTGGATTTGAGTGTGAATATCAGTGAAAGCCCAAGTCTCCTCTAATATCTAGGCTTCCCACCCTCTGCACGTATCTAGCAAAGGCATAATCAGCAGTTTGTAACTGGTTACTGAAAGTTACTTCAAGAATGATTGGGGGCACACTTCCCATTTAGTATCTCCCCTAGGTCAGATCAGTAGAAGACAATTCCTCAGCTGTGGCACAACTGTGCTCAGCTACAGGAGAGTACTGAAATGCACAAGGGCAGTGGGAAAACCAGCAGCACTAAAACCACAGGAGAACATAGACCACAGTAACACACAGATTTAGGTGTATCTCTTCTAGAATGGGGGTCCATCAGCAGCAGCCTTCATTTGAGTCTGGTATTTTAACACTAATTTCCTGAATTGTAGACACCTGGTTCATCATAACTAAAGAACCTGTACTGTTGAACATCTAATAGACTAAGTAATTCCAGACCTTTATGTCCCTAACTAGCCATCAGCTCAAATCCATGTGACCAACACTGTAATTATAACCAAAACCCTATGTTATTATGTGGCATCCAACTGTGATGGAGTCAAGAACCACAGCAATCTGAAAAAATGCAAATGAAGCTCCTCACTAGTTGATATTGTCTCAGATTTATAGAACAATCATATCTTAATGAGCCTGAATAAATAATTCTTTCTGATGACCACAAGAAGGCTTTTCCACTGTTGTGTGTTATCAGCATGGATCAAAACCAAAAAGTCCTTCTCAAGAAAACCTCAAAATGTGTCTAATAGAAATAACCATGTAGTAAATGCAATGCCCCAAGACAGCATTAGCCTTCCACAACAGTAATTTCAAATTTCAAATTCTCTCTTGTTCAAAAGATACAGAAGTAAATCCAGCTCATAACAAAATTAACATGCCAACACAGAACACAATTCCTCTATAATTAAAGGGTTAAGGTCTTTCTCTGGCATCTGTAGGACAGTATCTCAGAGGAACAACCTAGGGTAATCACATATAGTAAAGAGACTTGGAATATTCAACAAAGCATAATCAAAGAGGGATTATTTATCACAGTACTGATTTTCCTACACTGAAATTATTAAAGTGAGGGAATATTTTTAATCTGGAAACTGAAGGTTATGGAAATGGAAAAAAGTGGGCCATGACACTTGAGGGAAGACAGACAAGAACCACATACAGGCTAGAGTGTGAAATTTTATTAAAATAAAGCTTAGTTTAATGAGTTTATTAAAAGAAAACAGTTTAGGAGTTACAAAAAGAATGTAGTAATCTTTAATAGCAAACAGGCAGTGATTTAGGAAATACTGAGTACTATGCTTTTAAGTGTTAGAACCATTTCATCTGTGGGATCCTATTCAATTCAACATTAGCACTACCTGAGGAACAGCTCATTTTGGGAAGAAACCATTCTTAAACAAATAACTTTTTCTATTCAAAATTATTTTGAGATTATTCAAGATTGTAATAATTAAAAAAAAAAATTAAGAAGAAATTTATATTGACTGAAAAAATCAGAAAGAGAGAGTGAAATTTAATTAACCAGAAGCAAAATAATCAAGATAATTATCCAGAAAATGTGAAGTTCTTTGCAACTGTCCAAGCCTATGCCCACACCTGGACAGATGTCAGTTTACACTTCCAGCAACCTGGAATTTGTTACCCGTGTTCAGTCATTCTTTATGGCCACCATCTGTTCCTATTAATGCAGGCTGTGAAACTCCCAGCCAGACCCCACCCAGCTGCCTGAGTTCCTGAGTACCCCACTGAGCATGCCATACTGGGAATCTGTGCCTTTAGCTCCTATCTGTAAGATCTCTTTTCAGAAAGATACAAGAAATCATTAAGAAATGCATTTTTGAATCATTACAGCAATACTCAAATAACAATCAACCCTAGAAGTGAGTAAAAGCAACCAAAAGCAACTAGGAAAAAGTCTTAATTTGTTCTGTTTCTAAATTAATTTTGATCAAGAACTATCTGCAGAAATCTGTAACTGCATTGTAAGATGCAGACCTTTCACTGTGAAAGTGTAAAGCAGCCTAGATGTTTGTTTATACTGCTCAACACTTTTATTTTGATCACATTGCAAAAACTTCTCACTTCAGAAAATAGGAGCATTTTTTTATTTTCAACTTGAAAATTATGAATACAACATAGTAGTTTTCTTTATGACAGCTTGTATAAACACGTAAGTCAAGCACTACTTGATCTGCTTCAAGAGTGGTTTCAGTTTAAACAAATACTAATTGAGATAAACAGTGCTTTTCTGTAGACATTCTCTAGCACCAGCAGACTGCACTGTGTGTGCTGCTCACACCTAGGAAGAACAGGCAGTTGAACAGGTCAGGTCCTGAGGCAGCCCCAGCCACAGACAAGGAGTTTCTTCCCCATCCAGGGGCTACTCCCAATCCAGCAAGGCAGGGGATCTGCACGAGTATCCCCATCTCAGCTACCCCCTGGCCACTGGAGGCTTTTGATCTGGTGGCTGGCATGGAATCATGCTGAGGCACAGATCACCACAAGCACTAACTGAGAGGCTGGGGGTACCAATCTGGCTCTTTCTGCTGACTTAGCCACACAAACTGCAATTTCCAGCAAGGAAGTATGGTTCTATAATGACCCAGAAAGATTTTTCAGGGCTCACTGGCATAACCATTCATATATGCCAGAAAGTCAGCATTATAAACACAATCTTTACACAGCCAAAAAAAAAAAAAAAGTCCCACATCAAAAGCCCCAGACCAATGGTTGAATGCTTCAAAGATTAGCATGTATTTTCTGTGCAGAGAAATTTTATTTTCAGAGGACAAGGTAATGGTTTGAAAGCTATACAGAAAATTAATGTTCCTTTCTAAATTCACACTTCTGCTTATATATAATTTTTCCCCTAATTCTACTACAGTGATGCTTTACCCAACTTACAAGAATTCTACGGGAAGTGGTAGCTATAAAAATATGAACAAGCTTTAGAAGCTGAACCACAACTCAGCCAAAAGCATGCCTTCAGGTTATACCTGAAAGCTATAGTTATATTCTTCAACTATGACCTACTTTGTTTTGACAAGTACAGCTATCAAAACAGTGAAACTGGTTAACTTCTCTGTAAACTGCTTTTGGTTCCACAGGGATAAAAGTCTAGCAACTGTCTCCAAACGTGAAGCTTCAGATGAAGATGAGCAGAACACATTTTCTTACCTACCATTTGCAATTAATTAAAAGAAAAATAAAAAAATACAAAGACTAATCTCACTGCAAACTTAGTGTTTTAGAGAAAGAAACTAACAGAGAAAAATTAACATTGAATGATTTCATTCTCTATTCAGGAAAGCCATTAAAAAAATATTGTCTAATATATATTCCCTGTAATTTCACGCTTGGCATGAGTAAACACATTGCTAACATCAACACACAGAACTGTATTTTTATAGGAATTGCTACATTTATTCACTTGTGCAGAAAACAGCATGACTGTTAGGAGGACAGGTACCAGCTATATGGTTTTGTAACTATTACTCTAAAAAATAAACAAAAGCCTCGTAAGCCTTTTACAGCCTAAGGCTTGATTTTAAAAACTAAGTTTCAATTACGCCTTTATAATGCAAGTAGCACTCATGACAGTAATGTAAGCAGAACTACAGTTATAATGAAAATATAGGAATCACAGCAATTGCTCAGTTTCTTTCTACATTAGCAGATTGATATACAATCAAGTTTGTGTCTACAAACACAAGTGATCCATGTAGAGATAATAAAACATCTTTTTGACCATGTGGGAAAATACTTGCAGTATTGGAGAGTGAGGGGTGGTAGAAATCAGTACAGTACTTCTTCCCCAAGGTACCTCCTGTAGCACACACGTCTTGCATGCTGGGGAGAGCAAGGCCTTTCCCAGTACACATGGGTTAAGTCAACCAGTGCTGCACACTTCTTTAAGAGAAGCAGCTCAGCTTAAATATCTAGCTGCTCCTTCTCCTCATGAGAAACCCTCTGGGGTTTCTCTGCTACCAATTCAATAACAGCTGCTCAGTGCCTGTGCAATGCAACTGTAATAGAACATCCTATGGAGGAATCCAAAGTAAACATCTCTCAAGAGAAGTGGCAGTCTCAGAGAGGGCTTTAACCATCAGGACAAGGATCTCACATTAGAGTGCCCTTAGCAGAGAGATAAGCCAATTTTGAATTCCTTCAGTCACACAGGTTTACACCTAGAAATTACTTGGGACTGCTCTCCTAGACTATCACAACTGCAGCACCCATGGTGTAATATTCAAGCTGTCAAGGGATACAAGGTTACTTCAAACACTTTTGGCGTGTATTTACTTCCATTAGTGGTTTATACTGACAAAAAAAAGGAAGCTACAAGTGAAGAATGAGGTTGCTGCACTTGAGGGGGGAATAAAGCAAGACAGTAGTGTCAAGTGCTAAAAGCAAAAAAGGAACAGATCAGCTACTCCATTAACTAACATCTAAGGGACAAAAAGCTGAGGAAGCCTCAGCCAGGTAGGAGTGGATGGATGCTGCAGGTGGAAAGAAAATACTGCTAAATTTTGTCAGGGAAATAGACTGCCAAAGAGCTTTCTGGGAAACATTGCCCTCACGACTTTCAGTTTTTGACAACTTGCAGTTCTCTAGATGCATTGTGATGGACAGTCATTTTCCAAGCAACAGATGTAATTCTGGTAACAGTTGTTTTACTTCAACGTTTACTTTGCACTTTGTTAGGTCTGTACTCTGAGCACTGAGCACAACTCCTGAGGTCCCCCTGCAGAGCAGCTCCTCCCTATTTTCATTCTCCAGGCACATGAGCAGGGGAGAATTCAGGCAGAGCTCCAGGTCAGTCTACAGAGAAAGCTGGGCAAACACTGCATTGTTCTTGGTAAACCACATGAAGCAATACAAGACTTTGATAACTCTAGATAACCCAAAGATTAAGAGGAAATAAAGATGGGTGCCTGAAGTGCCATTCAGCAGCTCAGGGCACTGCACTGATTCTCCCACCTGTCTGCCTGCTGTGTTGCCCCTATACAGTGAAAGGACAGTAAAAATGAGACATTTTAAGAGAAATTAGGAGTTGCAATTTGAAAAAGTATATCTGACAGTCCCATTCCAATTAACACAGATATAGCAAGTATCTCTAAGATAAAATCTGCTTTTCCTGTGACTTACACTACATAAGTTGCAATAAATCAGTGTAAGCTGTCAGATAACAAGCTGGGCAATGAAATACTCCACTGCCTCAGTTTGCTGTCTGCCAGCCTCTAAGTGACCCAGCTTTTTTATTGAGGCACAACTACTATAGAGTAATAAATTTTAACTCCTTCATACCTGCTCCCACTTAGAGGTGGATTCCATCCTTAAAACTGAAAAGTTTATAGTTGAAAATGAAGCCACATTCTCCCTCAAAGTAACAAGACGTTCTCATTTAAGGTTCAAGCTTTAAGTGAAAAGATTCATGCACAAGCTACCACTGAGAAAAATAACTAAATCCAGGACCTCTCTTAAAAATAAACTTTGCAAGCCCTGGGATTACAGCATTACTCCACTTTCACAGAGAAAAATTTATGAAGAAATTTCCACACTTGAGGATAAGTGAAAAGTCCTAGACCAGAGCAGGCAAAGATGTCTGAATCCTCATAGGACTCTTTCCAAAGAAACTCTATCAAGTAATTACTATCTCCCACCTTGATTTTCTCTATATCACATTTCACCTCATCTTTTAACTAAGTTTTCATAAAGCAAGATTTAATTGAAACATCAATTATGGTAAAACCTAGCTATGTATAATTGAATTTTCACTCAAAAGTAAAAATTATTTACATTTTAAAATATTTTTGGCCTACTTCCCCTTTCTTATTTCCCAAAACAAAACGTAGGGACTGCTGACAATATTGCAGGAGAGCAACATCAGAAAGCAGAATTAATTACCCACTGGGGAAGAATCATTAAACTGAGCACTAATAAAGTAACTGGGAGTAGGAATAGAACCAGTTGTGACAGCTTCTAATAAAGCACTAGGAACCTACAATGAAGCACAAAACAGCTCAGAGGTGACTGGATCTCTGAATTAGTCACTACCCACTACTACCTGCCCAGTTGGTATTACTTATACTTGTACACAGTAAGAAATAATAAAATCACAGAATTTTCCCCATAAAATTTTACTATCCATCACAAAGCACACATGTTGATGACAGGCTTTTGTCAGTGTGGTTGGGAAGAGGACACTACTCTGCAGAATGCTCCTCTTCCTATCACCAGATACCTCCTTAATAAAAAAATACTCCTCCCTAATACTTGTAACCTACTGCAAAAATAGAACAGCTAGAAAAGCTCCTCATGGACTGTGCTTCCAATGCAGTGTGTGCTTTCAGCATTTTAAATGTCTTCTGCTCGTCAACTTGAGATCTACCTTTCAAATACTGTCAAGTTCACATTCACCTGCTCCTTCGGAGTTTGCACTGCTGTCCTTTCTTAGTTTAAAGGAATTTTTAATTGCTAATATGTACAGACCCTTTGAGCAGTGTTTCAATATACCATATTAGAAAACTCAAGCTTAGGAATGATTTACCAAAAGCATTTAGTGGCAGTCCTTAAATGACTCTTGTGCCATTTGCACGTAAGGCACAGAATAGGCATGTGGGAGAAAATGAAGAATAAGCATGGTCACTGATACAGCATGTCAGAGAACATTCTGGAAGTTAAGTCTACATTACTCCACTGAGATACATTTTAAAATGCTTTTCAGAGGTGGCCTGATTTTTGGCAATCTTTTTCTTCCCAATGATAAGTATGTGACAAGTATGTATGACAAGATAGTTCATATCTATCTCTCTGAATACACAGTTTGCACTTCCAGTTAAGTAGAATTACCTACAGTTACAAAATCAAGTTGTAATTAAATAATAAAATTTAAAATTCATTAAATAGCAATTAATTAATTTGTTACAAATAATTAACCTGCATTTCAGTAAAAATGAATGTCTGGCTATTCTGAGACCAGACTTCTCCGAGAAGTACCAACAGTACTGCCTGTCTACAGGCCAAACACACACAAGGCAGGACAGAGAAGAGATCTGACTACAGAGGAAATTACCCGAAAATTGAAAATCACACTATAATGTCCATTAACAGGAATTGCAGTGTTGAACAGGTTATGACTGATAGAAAAAAATATTACTATTTGTTTTTAAATAAGTCCAGGAATTCTTTTGAAAATGCAAACATCAGTTCCACCTTACAGAAAGAAAAATGGAGGCATAAGGCACCACAGTCACTTGATGATCCAAATGCCAGAAAGTGACAAATCCAAGACTTACAGATTGGTCAAACACTGCACCAGACACTTGGGGACTCATTGTGCCAGTCATGTCTTTCAACAGCACAACAGACATTTTCTTATTTGTAGGTTCACAGCATGGTTTGGGATGGAGAAGACCTTAAAGATTATCTAGGTCCAACTGCCCTGCCACAGGATGGGCTGAGACACCTTCCACTAGACCAAGTACTCAAAGCCCCTTCCAGGGTGGATCCACCACTTCTCTGGGCAGTCTGTTCCAATGCCTCAGCACCCTCACCATCCTATTTCAAGTGAGTGACAAAGTTAAACAACCACATTCATGTATTTAACTTATTTTAATGTAAGACTGTAATTTAGGCTTGTTCATTACACAAAAAACTTCACCTTACAGCAAGATGAGTTTGAGACTTTGTGTCTGTAGCTCTTTGTATCAGCATGAAATCTTTTTTTTTCCCCTTGCAACAGTGTTCTAGCTACTATCGCTTAAACAGATGGCTACAGGCCCTGTAACAAGACCAATTTCCAGAGTACAGAGCATACAGAGCAAGGGTGAAAGTGAAATGCAGCAGACCAGACACTTCTTGGCATATTACTGCTTCAGGGATGTATGTATTTTAGTGGCTGATAATGCTGACAAATAGAAATACAAACCAGAGAATACTCTGAACAACTCTGAAAAGGAGACAGAATAAAGCAAACACTTCTCAACCTATTATTGCTTTAGGGATACATGCATTTTAGTGCTGATAATGCAGGACAAATAGAAATCCAAAGAAAGAGCCACACATTGCTTCTGGATGATTCAGCTACATTGGGAACATATTTGTGTGAGACTGAGAAGCATGCACACAGGCATTTTTATGTTTGACTACAACTAGCTGAATCATTTGCTTCAACCAAGAAACAGAGCATTGCTGTAAGCAAAATACCATAGAAATGAATAGCACTTACAAATAAGTAGTATGTGTGTATTCTTCAAATATCAGTTTCAAAGTCTTACAAACTTCTCTAGAAAATCTGCCTAAACCTATCCTTTTCAGTTGTAGCTCAGTATGACATCCGTATTTATCTTACAGACCTGATTTTATATGAACCTACAATTACTTGAACAGATTATCTCTTGTAAAGTACTGAAATAATTTGTAGTTTATCAAGATCATGAGGTACAGAAATCCATCTTGCTGAGGGTGTGCCAAGTCAGGCCTCTTGAAGTTCTTCCTCTTGCTCACTGCCACAGCACAAATTAAAATCAGTTATCCTATGCAGGTGTTGAAACATACAAATCCATATTATCTAAGTGAAGACACACATCCCTATTTGATAAAAATTTAACAAAAAAGAAGGGACTGAGACAACCACACTTGATTAAAAAAAAAAATAAGTAAGCAAAAAGAATAGCCCCATACCCCAAAGCCATTGTTCATATCTTCTCCAATCCTCCAGAGCACAGCTGTGGAATCTGTTTTGAACACACCAATTCTGAAAATCTGTACACCTGGTTTACAGTATCCTCTTGCATAACCATCTTCAATCTCCTTTTTTCTCATCACAAAAATACAATAAACTCCTAACTAAAATATTCAGCTAATGTAATTTTATTTCATTACTCAATTCTTTCTGTGCATACATGCACATACTGAACTCTCCAGATGTCTGCATTCCTTCCTACTTCCCAACAGGGCTGTCTAGAAGGCCAGGGTCACACACTGCTTCTCACCAACATGGGCCAGGAAGGACAGCTATGACAGATGAATTACTAAGGTTCAAATAGTGCTACTTTAGCATTCAATCTTCCAGTTCCTCCTTCTATGCACCAATGCAAGTCCAAACAAAATTCCCTGGAGAAACTTGGGGGTAAGAGGCCATTGCAGTTAGCAAAACTGAAAAACTGACTAGTTTGACTGCAGCAAAGTAGTTCATAAGAAGTCCCCATCACACTTAACACACATGCAGAGCTCCATTCCACGTATCCCACAGAGTCTCCAGGAAGAAAAGCAGAATGAGTACCAAAGCTTGAGACAGCAGGCTAACAGGCAGCCAAGGCTCACCCTCATCCAGCCAGCACACTGCCCAGGAGACTGACAACAGCCCATCCAAAACAGTCACACACACAAATCCATACTCAGGGATCAAAGATACAAGGGAGCATATAACCATAGGATGAGACTCTATTATGTCAGCCAGAAACATGCTAAGATTCTAGACAAGGAACACCAGAAAAAAAGCACACAATCCCTTAGAATATTCACCACTACAGAGTGAATTACTGATAATTAGCTTCTGAATAGATTAAACACAACTGTTCTAAACAGCTGGCTCAGATGTTGCTAAAAACCCAACTGGTATTACAGAGGAGACACGACTGCTGGTCTTGAGATTTGAGGAGGAGCCTTCTGTGCACTCCTGCATAACAAGCTTGGAGTACTGTTTCCTCCTGTGCAAGGAAAGAGGATAATGATTAATAGCCCAGATAGTACATGGGTGCCAGGCAAAGCAATTAACTTAGAATCAGGGAGAGGCCTGCAGAGTGATACAACAGACAGCTTTTGAATGAAGGGAAGGAGTAGGTAGGGACAAAGTAGGCAGAATCAAAGCCAAAATGCAAACAGTATCTCTTCTTATTCTAAAGTCACCATCAGAGACACAAGAGAAGATAAAACAACAAAGCATGACCTAAAAAATATGCCATGAAACTACAGCCTTTTCAGAAGCACACAGGCTGTTGAACATGGTAATATTTTGTGTACCCCAGCTAGAAAACCTGCAGACTGGGGTCAGGAGCACAGTGAAGCCCTAAACCTGCAGGATGACAAGATGCAGGTTTTCAGAGGAAAATCACACAGATCACACTGGTGCAAAAAATATTGTGCCCTACACAATGTTAGATTTTATGATAAATAGTATCCTCTCATCCAAATGGTCAAAGAACTTAGTAGAGTACACTCCCAATCACCAAAAGAGAAGTTAACATTATTTGTGTAATGCTCTACTTAATGTGTGCCCATGTTTCTGCTAAATGCACCAATGATTTTTTCCAAGAACACACCAGTCAATCATTACAAGAGGAAGGATCTGTGTTTTATTTTTACTCCTACCCAAGAACAACACACAGCAGAAAACAAGTACTAGCTCAAAATATTTTCACAGTGATTGAATTTTTGGGCTAAAACATCATGAATGCTTATGTGCAACATTTAGCCTTTTCTACCTCTACTTTCAGGATCCTAAAATTGCCCAGGTGCTTTGGATTTCATTCATACCAAGCTGAATTGGACTGGTGAGGTCAGCAGCACTATGATTAATGCAGGAGCAGGGAGTCTACCAGGCAAAAGGCTTAGCTGAACTCCATAGTGAAAAAAATCAGTTGACTTACCTTTTTTTTTACCTTAATTATTGACTTACCTTTTCCCCTCAGGCAGATTCCCCATTCCTGTGCTGACATAGCTACTACTGACCTCAACAGTCCAATAATCAAGGACCTGTGAACAAACAAAAAAGGTCACTTGTATGCAAACATCTGCTGAAGTGCAGGCCTAAAGTACACACAGCTTTGGACTTAACCACTACTTCCTCCATGCTCAGCCTGCTCTAGTTCATCTATTACATCACTGCCTTCCTCAGATGTTAGACTCTCCACACTCTCCATCAGAGCTCCAACCAACAATCCTAAAAAAAAATTACCTCACCAAATCAGAGAGCAAGTACTTAGCGTGATTTTTATCTCCTTAACCTCATAAACAAAACTTCCTAGGTGGGCAGCCACAAGTAGAAAAGTAAGTTCAAAATAACAGGCAGAGTAAGTCTTCACAACTAGGAACAGCAAAGAAAGCACACTGACCTGAACCTTAAACATACAAAAATGCCATAAGAATGGAGATTTCTTTCCTACTATCACCTGTTGAACAAATGGATTCCAAAACATTACTAACTCCAACTCGAGTCCACTGACTTTGAGATTCTGGTATACCATCCTCCACCAGCTAGGCAAGAATTTAGGCTCCCAGCTCTCCCTGTTCTGACCTGCACTCCAGTTAGGAGTTCAAACAGGCAGCAAAAACAGTTCATCTCCGACACCTCATGCAGGTTCTGTGCTTCTGTTACCTTTCTAGATTGCTGAAGTTGCTCCAGCCTTCTTGTCATGGCTTTCATCATAATTTATTTAGTTATCTACCACTTTTCCTATAAAAATCTCGTAAGAACTTTATTAAGTATATTTATTAGCTTCAATAAAGAGGTTTTGATTCCGAGTTTCTTTAGGTACCTTTAAGATAGTAACTTTTCTTTCTTTTTCATAACTCCTGATAATTTCTACAATTGGAATGTTGGCAATTTTTACAGCTGGAATGTGAAACCTATGCTACAACAGGATGAGAAAAAATTGCAACATGCTCAGAAGTTAGTCTTCAGCATCAGGATCATTTAATTCTTCCTTAGTGAAATTATTGACTCCTGACTGCCTATTCATTTCTGTGAGCTAATGATAGAGTAAATCAACAACTCTATTTTTTCCAGGTTAAGTACTGCAAATTCCTCCAAGGCTGTAAAACCTAATGGGTCACACTTTTAGGATTTTCATAATATTAGTTTAAAATCCCAAAGAATCACAGGTAATTACCAAGTATTATAGTACCACTACAGGCTTTTAACAATAACCAATGGTAATTTAAAGGAGGAAGTCAGAGGGGTGCAAACAGGAGCTGCCCATTTCCACTAGCTGGTCTGGTTTTGTTTTGGAGGCTAAACTGCACCACAAGGCATGACAACAGGCACCAGTGCTCCTCCTCTGTGCCTGCTCCTCCGGGCACAGCAGCTCTGCTCAGGGACTGCACTAGGGAAAATGAGGAGAACTTCTAGATCTGCTCATCTCTTGCCCTTGGAAATAAGAGATGCAAAAGCAAGATCTGCAGAAGACAGCTCAGAGAAGGGCATGAATCAAGGCAATTGCTATAATTTTCAAATACTACCAATATTTCACTTTTCTATTAGAATAAATGCAATTGATGGCTGATGAACAATCGCACTGCTCTGACAGCAACATATCAGTCCTAACAACATGAAGTTAATTAATGACACTAAGGTCACCTTCATGTTTTTATGACTCTCAACGTGAAGGAAAGAAGACAGACAGACAAGAACAACCCAATGCAAAACTTTGACATCCACCCATTTATTAGGAGTGTGGTTGGTTCAAGACAGATTTAAAGTTCAAATTATTGGTGCCTTCAAGTAGGCCTAAGTTCAAAGTTATCTGGTGAATCAAGAGTAGGAGTGCTACAACTACAAACACATACCTAGAGAACTATCCAGTGTTACTAAAGAAAGGAGATTGGTCAAGCAGGATTCTTGCAAAGAACAAGTATTTAGGAAAAGGAACAGGAGAGAATTTCTTATGAGCAAACAGAAATTAAAAAGCTTCTTCCACTGGCACATGCCAGCAATCAATTCAGTCGCTGTTTCTCAGAGCAGTGCTCACCAGAACACATTCCCTATTTACAAGGCCATACATCCCACAGCGTGGGCAACACAACCTGTGCTACCACAGGCAGGATCTTCTGCTCTTTCCAACTTAGAATGCATTCCCCTGTATTTCCAGAGGAAGGCAGCAAAGTAGAAGATCTGTGGCTAAATACAAACACATATCTAACACTTCCAGCTGATGGAAATATTTTTCTGAAGTGATTACATGCATAGACACATTAAAATCACAATTATTCGTTTTGCTTCCCTTGCAAGGGAAGCAACCGTGGAGAAAACCACATACATGAGGCTCCTAAACAAATGAAAAGGGAAACAAGAGGGCTGTTACTTCTTGTTTCTGCAGGTTAGTCCAGAGAAACTCCCACTTCCAAAAAAAAGCCTTGAAAACTCTTGCCATAGGGCTCCCACTCATGGTACAAGTTTCTAGAACTATTTAATTTTGTCTAGACTATGAAAGTATGGGTGATGTCAAGGTGACTCTAATTTTAGCTACACATTTTTGTTTATACAGAAGGTTCTCCACAATTTCTGGCATCTCCTGATTTTGTGTCTATCATCTGGAGACTGGAGAGTGATTCACTTCACTCCTGCCTCAGAGACAACTGAGCATGCAATTCTATGTGCTGGCTGGCTGTTCATTAGATTAGAGAGCTCCTCAAAGCTACTACTTGAGATGAGACTTGTGGAACTCAGACCTGCCCAAATACACAGTGTTGGAAAGAGACCAGAAAAGTTCTAGAATTGAGGCCTGAAGCAATTGCCTCAAGTCTTCAGGGAGAAGAACGGGAATCCTTACTTCTCCCTGAAGACAGTTCAGCCTTGCAGTGTCTGACAACCCATGCACTAAATGCATCAGGTATTACTGGAGTTCTGCCTGGAAAATATTTTTGCCTGGAAGTTGTCTTATCACTCAGGAGAAGTAGAATATGTTTGTTGCTGTAGAACACTCACAAAGGATGAGCCCCAAGGTCAGTGCCAGGTGGTCCTGGAAAACATCAGCTCTAATGAAAACCAAGAAGCCTTTCAGATTAGCCACAGAGGACAAACCTCCTCCAGTGACCTGCTCCCTTGCTGAATTACACCAGAAAAATCAAGGAAAAGGTGAAAGAAAAGTTCACGCAGAAAAGCTGGGTAGACAACTCCTGAATACACACAATGAAAAAACCCATCTCCAGAGGAGGGGGAAAAACCCCTGAGTGACAACTAAAGGACAAGCCCAAGGTAAAGGCAAAAAGTTGCTTTTATCAATAAACATGCCTTTTTTTTTTTTTTTTTTTTAATTTACACAACTGCTTCAGTGTCTGAGCTCACTAGCACACAGCCACATGAAATGACAGCAAAACTCCAAAGGATGTCAACCCAGGTGCAATCCCTGGGGACCACACTGGGACCTCAAACAATAAAGTTTGAAAGGGAGGAACACAAAAGGAAGTCTGTCTCCCACTGCAGAAGAGGCAGACACCCTTACAGTCCAGCAGAATAAGAGATCAAACCTAGGGGAAGTGGGAACACAGTGGCCAACCCCATGGCTGAAAGTGTGTTGTGGCACATCCACAGCCAGCTACATGGGCAGGAGCTCTAGGCTCACAGTGTGGCATTTCATCCATGCCAGCAGCATGCCTGGAAGGGACTTGTGAAGGAAGGAGGGACAGACTGTCTGAGCTAAGAAACCTAAGTTCAGTGACTAAACAGCCAAAACATAAAAACATGTATATAAACAGCCAAAACTAGAAACTACCTATGAAAACATCCCCTTCAGACATGCATTTGTTTTGATTAAATCCTTTACAAAGCCAGTCTAAATCTGACAACAAATCAGAGGGAGATCGGAAATGTAAAGAACAGCAACGTGTGCTTTTAAACCTTCATTTCTACAACTATCATGTGCATAATGTATTTTAGAAGAGTTTGCACCCAAGTTGCATCAAAAGACTTATAGAGAGTTTAGCTAAGTAATCAGATAGCTCCAGACTCATCCAGAGCCTTGTTACACAAGATCTCTACAACAGAATTAACAACTGCTTCTCTTGATACTTGTTCACAGGCATAATCATTGCAAAAAAAGCCCAAAGGTGAAACTCTGATATCCTGATTTTCATCAGTCATTGGTTTCAGGCTTCCAGTAGCTCAATGCAGACCCCGGCTTTTCACAAGCTTCACACCAGAAACACTGATTGTACAGGTCAAATGTGAAAGTCCCCCAAGAAAGTCCCCCATAAAACAATTTTGCAAACAAAGCTATCCATCAGGCCCATTATACCTCTGTGGTGCCAGCATGCCACACAGCCACAGCTGCTCACTTGGAGTCCAATCACCTTAAGTAGAAATCACCAATTTTCAGGATTTCTGCAGGACCTGCAACCCAGAAGCTTACCATAATTTAATGTAATAATCCCTAAGATTCCTAAAATAGTACTTTTAAAGGAAATTAATGTATTTAAAAATAGGATCTATTCTATAAAACCCCACTTAAGAGCATACATCTGCTATAATTAATCTTGAAGTCTACAGATAATGAGGTAAGGAAAAATATAATTTAAAAGACCTCTTCTTTTCAGCACCTCCTTTCAGTGATTCACTTTTTTCATTACTTCTCAGGATACAATTGGCAAAGTACAGACTAGGACGCTCAGAACTAAAATTAAGTGCAAGTTCTGACAGTGCACAGCGTGAAACAGCAGCCAGCACCTTGAATCTGCTGCTTGGACTGACCTCAGATACCCTGCCTTGTGCCTCTGCTGACAGGACTGGCACAAACTTCACCCAAACAAGTCACCCAGACCCAAGAGCTCCAGCTGAATGATTCGCTGTCTCTACCATCACTGCAAGTGGATGCCACTGGTCTCCCGTTCCCGCAGCAAACAAAGCATTTTGAAAATCAGCCCACCTACATGTGTGCCCATATGAATATTTCAAGGTAAGGAAACACTTGTGTTTAACACCACAAGCTTCCTTCAAGTTGCCTTTTTATCAGGAATAAGAAGATCATAATTTCAATTTTATGTCACCTATGAAATGGATGCTTTCTATTTTTTTTCCAAAATAAACAAAGATACTATAATCCAATAGGGATTATGTTTTAATAGAACACTTTGACCAACTACAGGGAAACTTATTCTAGAAAAATTCCCATGTTTTAAAGACAGAAAACAAATTTCAAGGTTTATGAACTATGGGAATTAATTTCTTCCTTAAGTTAAATAAAAACAGTAGCAAGAAGGCCAAAACATCTCCCTTATGACTTTAAAGAGCGTCCAGAAGAATCAAAAATCCAAAAATTCTCTTAGCTATAACTCCGTGTATTTAATACTTTATTCTGAAATGGTCACTAAATATAAGGTAGTAACATTCATGTGCAAACTGCTCATTTTTGTATTATACCATCAGACAAAACAATAAAGGAGCCAGAGCTTGTTGACGTGACAATGAACTGAGCATAGCACTGTGTATCCTGTCCAAGGCACACAAAATTAGGGGACTTCAAAAGATACAGTTTTTCATCTTAAATTAATCCTGGTACCCTTAAAGATTTCAGTTCCAGTCAGAAGCTAATGTATCCTTCCAGATGCTTTTGCACAAGAATAGATTAAGCTCTTAAAATACAGAGATTCAGTCCTGAGCACACAGAGTAATGTCAGTAGCTTTAGATCCTGGAAGCTTGGGTGACCATCTGTGGGCAGTGACAGCACACAAGTGAATTGCAACACCCCAGGAATTTGTCTCTCCAACCCTCTCCATCCCTACTGCCAGCTTATACTAACAAACCACTGTCTCCAGAGGTAAAAATAGCCTGTGAACCTCTGGACTGAAAATTACAAGTATCTGTCAGAAGCAGCACAGCATATTTGGGGGTTGAAGGTGACTCCAAAATTTTCCAAAGTGTAAACTCTTTTAAAAAAAGCTGGTGGACACTCAGTTATAAAAACAGACTGAAGCTTCAGAGCTTCCCATATCAGATTACTGAGGGTGGGTGAGAAGATGAATCTGGTTTTCCAAAGTAAAAATAAACTGAAAAATACCTGAAAAAGCTCAGTTGCAGTCCAAAAAATAAAAAGAAAAAAAAGGAGTGATAATAAAAACCAGCACACATATCCTTATCTTTCACAGTCATACCAGTTGTTTTCTAGTATTTCCACAGCATATCTAGCAGTCCAGACTATATGGCAGACTTATATTTAACCACTTCAAATATCATACAGAGTTTGTACTATGTGATGCAAGTCATTTGGATAAATTTGGTTATTTTTGTCATTTGGTACTGAACCTTACTGTCAATAGAAGCCAAACCCACCAGGGGAGCTACAACCATATGCCAGAGCTTTTCACTCCTGCCTAATTCTGTGTACAATCTTGTTTCCCCTGCTCAGAAAATGACCTACATATGTAGTCAAAAGATGCTACCAGGAGCACTACATATGTCAGATTCAAATACAGCCTTTAAAAAAAAATACTACAGACATTTTGAGCACAAAGTAAGCACTGAGCAGTAGGCTTACATTGTGAAGATACCTCATGTACAAAAGACAGGCATCAAGGAGAAGATAAGGCACCTAACCAGGCAGGTCGCCATTGCACTGCAGACTCAGTAACGTGGACACACTGTAATCCAAAGTAACTCTGCTTTCATGAGAGCTTGGGTAATGTGTACATTAAGTAATGCTTAAGCCACACATTCAGAAAGAAAACAAAATTCTGAAAAGCTGATCATTAATTGAGCACCATTTATTCTGTATGCCAAACAAGACAGGAGTATCTAATTATCCAGATAATGATTGTACATCAAGACAGAGATCAGCAATGGAGGACCAAGCTTCACTTCCTGAACTCTGTTCCAACTGCTTTCCTTCCACAGGTGGTAGGTAAATGTTCTTGAAAAAGTAACCTAAAGAGCTCACTACCTGAAGCACCATGCCAACCCCCATCAACACCAGCTGTAAGCTTAAAACCTTCAGCACCCCCAGATGACTGGAGGATAAACTACTCCCACTGCAGACAGGTGAGCTGTTAGGAAACCATGGCCAATGGGTTCGGGCAAATTAG
Organism: Polioptila caerulea; assembly: GCA_013397295.1. Taxonomy (NCBI): domain Eukaryota; kingdom Metazoa; phylum Chordata; class Aves; order Passeriformes; family Certhiidae; genus Polioptila; species Polioptila caerulea. The sequence continues at coordinate 1,446,981 of VYXF01000459.1, forward strand.
GACACTGGACTGATTACATCCTAAGAAAGAAGTGATTTTGCAAACAAGGCTGTTTATTATTATCCTTCCTAGTCTCTGCTATGTTTAGTCCCAGTGATTACTCTTCTCACTCTTCGCCTTCCTTCTCAAGACAGCAAGTTTTCAGCAGAAATAACCATCCTCTCCAGTCATGCCTGGTTCTTGCTTTTATTGTTTCAGTTCTGGCCTGACCCCAGGATTTGGGACAGACCAAACACGAGCCAAGTGAAGGACCCAGCCTTCCTGTCAAGCACACAAACTACAGAAGCCAACACAGGATAACAGGAGGAGGCCTTCACCATTATCAGATGCCAAAGGTCCACACGTGCTTTGTAGCAATGAATTTTTTACCTAGCTAAGCTCACACTAAGTGTTACCAAGCACTTGCAACACAATTACCTAAATGTTTGGATTTTGCCCCCATTTGCTGTAATGAATATCTGTCCAAGTGTGGCATTCCTGACATCTGGCTCAGACAAACTCCTTAAGAGTTCAGGACATCAGAACTGCTTGGAAATGGGAGGGAATAATGGCCATAACCTGTTCTTAAGCCTTTTAGCCTGGAACCATCATGAACTATGTATTTAGAAACTCAGACCTGAAAAGATCTTAGGATATTCTAAGCTCATGCTGAATGTGTTTTCCCTTTTTATGCATTCTCTGTATTTCATATTAATACTGAGGGAAAGAGAGTAATAAAGGGAACATAACTGTTTCCACCATAAAAATCTATTCAACATTTACAATAAAAGAGGATTTAGGCTTGTCCTTGAGATAAACATTTGTTTCCAGAAACATCTCATTCTGTAATGGCTGTAGGAAACAAGAGAGTTGTTCCATTTCAAAACAGCTCTAAGGAAAATGGTAAAAAATGGACAAGACGGACAAATGAGAGATGTTCCTCATTTCAGCATGTATCTGTGGTTTTCATCCTTGAAAGTTTAACTGTACTCCTTTATAAATCACAGTCACAAGAAAAATAGCCCTTTTCTCACACAGACAAAATTAACACTGATCCACCCTGCACCAAGGGCAGAAGGAACATCACTGCATCTGCTTTTACAGCACCACAGTACTGATCATAACACAGTAGTTCATTTAGTAAATGCAAAAAAACCCCACAAGTATCTGGAGTAGATCTCTCGATGGGCAATTTGCAGAGAGCTCCAGGAAAGAAACCTAAGAAATGTATAAAATTATACATAGTTAATAAGTTTTTACTGGTTTTCAGGTAGGAAATAATTTGTAACATTACACCACTGCACCCTCCCATTTCAGCAGTTTGTACTATGGCTGGAGTGTCACATTACTGAACAGACTTCTTACACCAACACAAGGAAGTTCTGCCTCACTTGGGGCAAAAAAAAAAAAAAGGCAGAAGTCTGCAAGAGATGAAAGGGAATAAAAAACTTCCACCAATTTTTAATGCCTTCATGAAATTATCCAGGCTCCCTCTGGTGGGGGATTTAAGGTAGAGACTGTTCTAGTTTGCCATATGAGAACAGCTTTGAACCACAACGGGCTTTTCCTTTTGTAAAACAAACCATGTTAGGACTGGACTCTGCAATTCCTGGAGTCTCTTGTCATGCTTCAGTCACAGCAGTCTGAGGTAAAGCTTTGTTTCTGGCCCTAAGCTACATCACATAAAGAGCAGTCTGTGTTTTTAAAAAAAAAAAAAAGAAAGAAAAAAGAAATAAAACATCATATTTCTAAAACATAAATTAGTGTTTTTGTGCTCCAAAATCCTCAGAGCATTTCTTATTTCTTACTTCAGCTCTCCAGAGTCCCAGCAGAACCACCACCTCTGCCCCTGATGTGAACAGAAGCCAAAGAGATAGCTCTCCCCAGGGCACTAAGAGATCTAGGGCTCCTAGTTTTCATTTCTGTGGTTTATATATTGATTATATTAAGTCCCAAGTCTCATATCTCTCCAACAATTCGAATGTAGTTTATCTGCATCACTTTAAGACAATTCAAATGTGCCTATGTATCTCTACAAAACACACACACAGAGGAGTCAAGAAAACCATCCATCCATTTCATTGCTCTACATCCCCTGAAGTTGTAATTGTAACCAGTTTTGGTAAAAGAATATGACAAGCTTTACAAACACAAAAAGACATCACATTTGTTATTTTTAGTATCTACCACTAAATATATGTACTACATATAGCCATCAAAATTCCTGTTATCCATGTGACCTCATAGTCAAATTCAGCTTTGCCTCCTGAACTTCATGGCCAATATTATCAAAATTCTGCAGTCTGAAGTCTTGATTAAACAAAAAACATGCAGACAGGTAGCATTTAAAAAGAAATAAAAAAGGAATCATCCAACTTGGGGTAGGAAAACTGCAACCCGAAGATTTTGCTGTACGGGAAAACCAGCATGAGCCCTTTCACGGATGGAGTCAATTTTATTTCCGACAGCCCTTAATATGACTCACTAACTTTTCTTCCTTAATAAGGCCATCATTTGCATCAGAGAAAGTGTGTCTATAACAAGCCCGAGGACTCAGAAAATTATCCAATAGCTAAGAAACATAACTTTGCTACACAGAGGAAAACAATTTTAGCTCTCAATTTGTCCTTGTGCTTTCAGATAGAAAGGGATGCATGATTATACCTGCTATAGTCCAAGGATTCTGATTAACCTCATACAGCCCATCTTAGATGATGAGCATAATACAATTACTGCCAGATAGGATGGCAGCTGAAGCTGAAGAGTAACCCAAATTTGAGGGATATTTAGGTTATAGTCCGCACACTAACCAGTCTCACAGGTCAGAGGAAACAGTCCTCATCACTGCAAGTTCTGTGGGACAACTATAAAGTTTTTGAGAACCCACTGCTTGCAACCCATATAGGAAGACAAATAAAGAGCAGCAATTCACGTTCAGGATGTCATTAATGAAATCCAAAGCCTTCCAAAGTAAGCGTTAACTTATTCAGACCAGAGAGATTAGTACTTCGTTTTGTCCCAGAGGCATTCCTTTAGTGCCCAAGTAAAGCTATGCGGGAAACCAGTAGAGAGGTATTTACAGTTCAGAAAGACAGGCGTGATCTCCTCCCCCTTGACTTCCCAGAAACCCCTCAAAGGCAAAGCCTGCGGCGTGCGCCGTTAACACTGGCAGACCACCCTAAAGATGAAACTGCAGAAAGGATGCGAGACCATTCTCCTCGTACAAAAACCAGCCTACTCTCCCAGCAACGGGGCAGAACTACACCACCTGTAATAAAACCGAAGAGGGCAAGCACACACACCGTCCCCTTGCACATCGCGCTGCGATGGCCATGGGACCCGCCCCGGACCTCGCTCAGCCAAGCGTTCCCCTCGCCAGCTCCCCAACCTTGGGCACTCCGGGGCCACTTCGCCTTCTGCTTCACCGCAAGGGGTTTGCGGGCGCACAGGGACGGGGGATTCCCGGCTCGGCTAAACCTGCCCCGGGGGAGCGCTGCCCCCGCCGGGCAAGAGCCGGGTCCCCGCGGGGAGGCAGCCCGGCGGTGCGGCGCGGCACTCACCGATGCCCAGCCCCACCACCACGC
>VYXF01000459.1:1451163-1499665 GCA_013397295.1 Polioptila caerulea
GGGATGGAAGCCGGGAAGGAAGCCCGGGGCGGGTGGGCGCCACGCAATCGCGGGGGCCGGTCCCAGAGCCCGCGGAGCTGTTCCTGCTGGCAGCCCCCGTCTGCATGAGGTGGAAGGAGCGGCCGGCCGGGGCTGCCCGTCCGCCCCCGCGCGGTTTTCGCACTGCCTGGGAAGCCCTGAGCAGGTGCCAGGCGCGCGTAAGGATCGCAGCTCACTTAATAACTGGATCGTTTGAACGGAGGCAGCGTTCAGCGTCCGCGTTTGTCATTTTCTGAAGCGCTGGGTGACACTGGCTTGTGCTGCTGAGCACGGAAGTAGCAGGGGTTCACTGCCGGGGTCTCCCGNTGAGCACGGAAGTAGCAGGGCTTCACTGCTGGGATCTCCCGGCTCTCTTCGTCCAAGCTCAGTTGCGGGGACCATTTCAGATCGTTAGTGTCAATTGATTGTCCTGAGCTCCCCTGCTGTCCCTCTTTCCCGAGTGTTGAACAGGAAGGGCCCTGCGCAGCTCCAAAAAGCCCTTTGGCACTGCTGCCTTTGCGGTCGCCGGCTGTCGCTGCAGGGGCTCTGAGCGAGCCTGCCCGCCCCCGTCCGTGCCTGCCGTTCGGGGAGGGAGCTGAGCAAGCGCTGCGCGGCTCCCACAGAGCCTGGCGAGAGCGCTGAACAGGCTGCCCGGGGACGTCTCGCTCCCTGGAGACACTGCGAACCCACCCGGACATGTTCCTGTGTAACCTGATGTAGGTAACCCTGTCTTAGCAGGGGCGTTGAATGATCTCCAGAGGTCCCTTCTAGCCTTCTAACAATTCAGTGATTCTGTTACAAAAAAAAAGGAAGGAAATTTCCAGCAGTTGTTCAGACAGGGACGGGTTTCTTACGATGTAGGAGCAGAGTTTGGAGCTTGTTCTCGAGTTTGTGCTAGAAGTAGAGCATCGCGTTTTGCTAATTCCACCTTTAAACGGTCTTGTTGGGGATTTTTCACCGAGATGCAGAGCCTGGGGAATCCTGTCAGCAGGGAACGGTGTCCGGCTCCATGAGGACCCAGGCAAGCTTTGCTGCAGGTGCACATGGAAGGGCCTTCCAGATGCAATGCAGACTTGGGGGAAAAGAATATATCATGATATCACAATATTATAATTTGTGTTTCTTTTATATATATGATGGCACATATATGGATAAACCAAAATTTTCCTTCTGACTTCTCTGTTTTCTGTAGAGATTCTCATAAAGAGGCCAGCCAGTTAGCCAGCGAATTTTGGTAACTGGATCAGTTACCAGCCCACAACTTGTGAGCAGTACTAGTCGTAGCCAAGTGAATTTAAAAATTAGAAGAGGGAGTAAAGTCCAACATGGCCAGCTGCACACAGCCTCTTTGGTGCTTTGCCTCTTCCTCAAAGCAAGCTGTGACATACTAATATTGGTCCAGATAATACCAACTAAATAAAATAGTGAGCTGTAGTCACTAAAATCAATTATAATAACAGTATAATAATGTCTATATGGCTAATCCAGTTAGAGACAGATGTGGCAGTTTGTATTTCTAAATACAATCAGTCAGCTTGCATGTTTGAGCATGGGAAAACCCTGAACTAGATAATAATTAAATGCATGTTAACATTCAGTTATACTTAGTCAAGATTTGGGTAACATGGTATGATTGGCACAGGGCATTTCTTATTTTGGTAAAGACCAATAGGAGCCAACCCAGTACTGGAGCAAGAAACAGTTCCAGGTTGTAGCAACAGGAATGTAGTTATCACAGAATATGCTGAGTTGGAAGGGACCCACGGGACCAAGACCAACTCCTGGCCCTGCACAGCACCATCCCCAAGAGTCACACCCTGTACCCCAGAGCACTGTCCAAACACTTCCAGAATCCTGTCAGGTTGGTGCTGTGACCACTGCCCTGGGGAGCTGTTCCAGTGCCCAACCACGCTCTGGGGGCAGAACCTTTTTCTAATATCTGACCTAAACCTCCCCTGACACAACTTCAGGCCACCCCCTCGTGCCCTGTCACTGGTCACCACAGAGCAGAGATCAGTGCCTGCCCCTCCTCCTCATGAGGAAGTTGTAACTGCAGTGAGGTCTCCCCTCAGTCTCCCCCAGGCTGAACAGACCAAGTGACCTCAGCTGCTCCTCATACGGCTTCTCCTCAAGGTCCTTTACCATCTTAATTGCCCTTCTTTGGACACTCTCTAATAGTTTTATGTCTTTTTTATATTGTAGTGCCCAAAACTGCCCCCAGCACTCGAGGTGAGGCTGCCCCAGAGCAGAGTGGGACAATCCCCTCCCTTGCCTGGCTGTGATGCTGTCCCTGATGCCCCCAGGACACAGGGGCCCTTCTGGCTGCCAGGGCACTGCTGGCTCATACTCAATTTTCCATCATCTGGGACCCCTAGGTCCCTTTCCATGGCACTGCTTTCCAGCCTCTCATTCCCCAGTCTGTCCATACATCCAGAGTTGCCCCATCTGAAGTGCAGAATCTGGCACTTGCCCTGGTTGAACTGCTGAATCCTGGGCATTTTGTCCAGAAGGATACTATGAGAGATGGTATCAAAAGCTTTACTGAAATCCATCAGCCATCTTCCCTTGATCAAATAGGAGGGTTACCAGGAGCTGTCCCCTCAGGTCCAGCAGGTCTCCATGAGCAGACTGGCTTACATTTCTACAGCATGAGAAGGAGAGGAGCTGTGATCTTCCACAAGTCTCCCAACTTGCCTTACAAGCACAACACTCACTAGTGTTTTTTATGTAAGCCCCAAATAAAAATGTGGGACATAGTGCATGAAACAGAAAGCATTCACACCAAATCCCTAGCCAGCTAAAAGGAGTGCTTTTACAGAATACTGTCACAACAGCTGGCTGTCACAAAAACAACCTGTCTTTTCAACAGCCACCACAGATGCTGGAGGCATTCTGTATGTTGCAGTTAATAGAGACTCAAGAGAGCGAACAAAAAGCTTTTATTTTTTCCATTGATGGCCCAACACAAGCACAAACAGACATAATTTCTCATCAGATCATGCTGTCAAGCTTCTCTCTTAAAAGGATTTCCTGAAGAAGCACAACAAAAAGTTCAGCTGTGAGATGCACTACGCTGAAGACTAACTTCACGAGAAAGAAGGAAGATTTGGTTTGTAGATTTTCATTATTGTGATCATCTCTCCATAGTACTGCATTTCATAAAAAAGCTGACTTATAAATGATTTCACATTAATTCAAAATGCAGGAGGTATGATTAGTAATCTAAGACAGGGCATCAGATTCAAAGAAGGATTTGAATAGATTTTAGCTATGATGTTATGCTTTCAAGAGATTGAACATTTAATTGAAACACTGTTTAGATTCACAGCACTTTCTTGTTCTCTCCTTTAAGGTTTGTTTGCACAATTGTTTGCCAGGATGTTGTGAACTAGATCAAAGAACTGGTCCAGATTTCAAAAACTCAAGTTTTTGTGTTTCACAGACAACAGGAATAATCACGGGATTTTACTGCTTTTATGTTGTTGATATATGGCATACATCAGAAAGTGTCTTCCAGAAAATTACTGAGGTCTTTGTACATGTGCCCAGAACTCTGCCAGACCAGAACAGAGGAGTAAGCTCCTGTCTTTGCAGGCACTCAGAAGTATGAGTGCTGAAATCTCCTGGGGACTTCAGACCAGCCAAGATTCACAGAGAGATGCTGTAAGTCTGTTGTGTGATAGTCTGATGGCCAGTAGCCTCACCCAGCAAGTGGGAGGCCAGATTCATGGATTTGCTTCAGGCCAGGACTCAGGAAATCTCTTTCTCACCTCTCAAGAAGAATATAGGTTCAATAGGGAAAAGATTCTTAAAGGAAATTGGACTGACGTGCAGACGAGAAGGCAAGAGCCATGGGCCTATGACGCGCTGTGGTCCCCCCGGCCAGCTCTTGCTGTGGTTATTCTCTCCACCCGGCCGCGCAGCGCGTCACGAGTGGGCACTTCAGGAGAGGCTGTGCCAGCTCAGTCCCAAATGCAGCCAAGGCTGCGGCGTCAGGGTCATGCCGTGCCTTTCACGGGGTTCAAGCAAGCATCGAGAACGTGTGGCGAGGTGGAGGGAAGGAGAGGCACCCGTGAGATAATTCCACGAAGCCACGAGCTTGGAAGGACGAGACTTTAATGAAGGGAGCTCCAGGATACCTCTCAACAATCTCCTCTTGTGTTGCGGTGCATGTTTAAGTTCTGTTCTGNCCATATAGGGGGGGACAAGAGACTAGGGTTTAGGTGATTGACATGTGCTGAGGGGAATTCCAGGTCCAAACTAACTCAGGAAAATGGGGGACAACAGAAACATACCATAAACTGGCACGAAATACTGTACAAATTACAGAAACTACAAAATACAGCAAATAAGCTGAGAACATGCACTGCAACAGGCCTAGACAGACAGTGAGGCAGTAAAGGATGTCATTCTGTGGCTAAAGAAGGTCAGCTTTATCAATGATGGTTATACTATTTACATAAAACTAGTTGCACACACAAAAGAAATTAGAAATACAAGGAGCAAATCCTCAAACCAAGAATTCTTCCCATCTCAGTTGGTGCTGTGGGAGTGGGAATGAGGTCTTTAGCCTCATGTGGGTTTTAGCAGTAGAGTGTCCAACCCCTTTTGTTTTTTGGTTCATAAACTAATTTCCTGTTTGTTACTGTTATGATGCCTTAAATTCTGATACTGCTTTGATAGTCAAGTCTTTTGCCACAATATTTTCGCAAACAGAGTTGCTGTATGAGTTGAGAAATACAGCTGTGCTGGGCTGAGGAAAATCACCTAGCTGAATATGCAAAAATAGATCAGCAAATGCACAGTTTATATAATGTCTGAAACCTTGGAAAGGTAATGATAGTAATGACAGAACGTTTTCATACAAGTTAAGTTTGCTTGCAGTCACAAGGTTCAGAAACCTTTTCTGTGCACAGAATTTTACCTTATTAGTGTGCCATGATGGGGTTCAACTTTTTAAAAAGTGTTTCTTCTTGCTGAGAAGCCACAAATCCTGATCCATGATCACACCAGTTGATCAGTTTATTGAGATTGCAGGTATGTATGGGTAATATAAAGTTGAGACGATAAGGAATTATCTGAAAGAGAAAAACCTGATCTGAAAATAGGAGTTTAGAAATTATTTGAAATAAGCAGTATATTGTCATAAAACTTCATTTTGTTCCGAAGTTCATCCTAGTACAATGTTGTTTGGTCTCTTTGGAAAGAAGACACTTTCAGATATATCCAGATATATTCTAGTTTTCTGGTCCCCATTTAACCTTTCTTCTTCAGCCATTTTCTCTATCTTGACAGAGTCATTCATTTATCTAAATGTGCCTATATATCTGAGCTCTCAACACAGTTTTAGGTGTTTGTAAGCCTTCCAGTATTTGATTTGGGTTCTCATTTATATGTACAGATCCTGATTAGATCCTTCTCCAGTATCTCAACAAAAGTCACCTCTCATATACACAACTTCTCCTTGATTGGATGCTGCTGTATCGTACTCTTATTCCGGAGTGTCCTGGTCTCCAGTGAGACTTTCAGCCTGTTATTTACCTTCTACTGCAGTTATCTGAAGCTGTAAACTGGGACATCACTATTGACCTCCTCTGTAAAATGCTTTCAAAATGAAATTAGCATCAGAATTTATCAATAAGGAATGTACTGGCACCATGCATTTAGTGTTACTGGTCAAGTGTTGAGAGGTAAATTGCTTAAAGTGTAGGAAGACTTAGAGCCTTAGCCCTGGAGCAGGGTGTGGATGATGGTGATGGCAGAAAGAAGCTGACAATCTATGAGATGAAGCATTCCTTGCCTGACAGACTGGCAGCAGTACAGCTAAGACTGCTAAGACATCACATCACACCACAGGCTGTTTCAGTCCCAGGTAACTTTACCAAAATAACCATCTCAGCTCATATTTTGCACAATTTCACTCTCTCTCTTTCTACAAATATGAATTCCAGCAAACCTACTTCAGTCCTATTGAAAATGCAATTGTAAGAAGCACATTTTTTGAAGTTAATTTTTTTTTCTATTTTTAAAATCTACAACTCTTTTATGCTTTAGATCAGGGGCTCAGTTTTTGGCAGGAGAACAGTTCCTTTCTGGCTTTCCTTTGGCTGTCAAAAGGAAGATCTAACAAGATTTGACTGAAACAGAGTCTCTGGTAGAGTCAGCAGCAACACGTGTGAAAACGTGCTGCTAAATCCAGTGTGCCCCAATGGCCGCGTGTGCAGCCATGAAATAGAGAGTTGTGCACTGACCTCTGTGCAGGTGTCTGGGGGGAGGGTCAGGCTGTACACTTAGATGCATTACTCTAAAATTCAGGGACTAGCACATGCTAAAAGCCAGTGACACTGCAAAATGGGGAGCGAGGGTGGAGGAGGATGCAGACTTTTATTATTGCACAATTTGGATTTTTTACACTTATGTACTTGCAAATATGGTTTGCCAGGCTACAATCCTTATGAAGTCATTATTACCCTGTAAAAGTTATAATTACTTAGTTACAAGACCTGGCAGCATGAAAATCAAGGACTTGGCACAACATTCTCCATGAGGTCCCAGGGATACCAGGGATGCTCTTCATACACTGTACCTTCAAACAGATGTACACCAACACAGAGCTGTTTGTCTGCCAAACAGAAACCTCCTCAAGTGCTGCAGGTAAGCCCAGAATAACAACAGGCCAACTCTCAGTCAGTTCAGATTTCTGGAATCAGAGTAATGCTCTAGTCCAGCACACAATTAGCATCTGGTGTTCATGGAAGACATACATAGGAAGAACAGTACATGCAGACCCTCCTTCATTCTGTTGTTCACTAAACAAATTTTATTTATGACAGTCTATTTCCATAAAAGGTGGACAGCACTTCTAAACCAAATCCTTCTATGGATTACATAAAACCAGAACATCAGTTGGCTATCATTTAATGAAAAATAAATCAGAAAGGCTTTCAGACCTATTTATGACTAAACGCTGTTCTCCATCCCTGGAAAACTGACATCTGACCTGGCATGAATTCACTACTTTATAAACTCACCTCATCAATGCCAAATATTCCCATCAAATTAGAGTTCCAGGAAGTGGAAGCCGTGTCCTGTAAGCTGCAGGTTAAAAGCTGGTTTTGCTGACATCCCTGACACTGCATTGCCTACAGTGCAGAACACTGTACAGAAGTGCTTTTTCTGAGTTTGCAAATGAAACTGGATTCAGACCAGGAAGAATCAAGTTACTGACTCATTATTGGTCAACCATTTGGATCTGACACACTATGAATCCATCAAAATTTGTTTACTAGGATTTTTTTCTGAGAGGACTGTACCATGAGGAATAGTCAACTTTGAAAAGGAAATTGTACCATGTGAATTCTCTGTACAAAGGCAAAATACAGTCAGAGAGTGCCTAAAGTTGACTGACATATGGCAGGCATCATACTGGGATATAGAAGTTGAAAACCAGCACTTTCCATTGCTGGTAAAGAGGATGTAGCTGCAGCACACTGTCATTTTTACTGACATTTTTTTCACATTGCTTATTTCTTTCTCTCTCTGGACTTCAAAAGTACCATTTTCAACAATGTAGATGGATGGGATTTTTTAAAATCTATTTTGTTCTGCTGTATTAAAATCTCTTGCATTTTAGAATAGATCCTCTGTGAAATGTTTTCTGGATCATCCTCTAGAAATTTTGATAAGTCCCTGACAAGCAGCATAGCAGCCAAGGTGATAATATTAAATATTAATAAAGAAATATAATATTAATATAAAAATATAATATTTTTATATAATATTAATATAAATATAATAAAAATATAAATATTAAATACTCTTGAAAATTGCATTAATAGTGATTTTTGACCCCTTCAAACATTTGATATGTGGATATGCTAATCCCCTGGGAAGGTTAGGGCTGCCAGTAGGAAGTGTTGAACAGTTACTAGTACCCATCACAAAGAATGTCACTGACTTTTAATAAGCATCTCTAAGTTCAGTGAGGACTCTGCTTTCAGTATGACACTAACAACACATCTCCCCAGATATATGCAGGAGGCACTTCTGATGGTGCTCTGGATGAAAGAATGGGAGTTGAACACACAGAACCTCTTTCTAGCAGCTTTCCAATTACCAGGCTCTTTTCACTAATGATGCAAAATTTCTGCACCTGCTTCTCTCCACAGCTACAAATTATATGCCTAAATAAGGCAGATTTGGGCCCATCCCATTTTTGCTTGCATCAAAAGGCAGGCACTCAGAGGCTTCCCTCAGGTGCCTGGCAATCAGGAGGAGCAGCTGCACACAGTTGCAGAGGCTGCCTTCAGGGACACGGAGACTTTGTGGTGCGCTGCACGCAGCTGCAATGTGGCCTTGGATGGATACACAGTATTTAGGAAGGCCAGGTGGAGAAGAGCTGGNCAACAATGTAGATGGATGGGATTTTTTTTTAATATATTTTGTTCTGCTGCATTAAAATCTCTTGCATTTTAGAATAGATCCTCTGTGAAATGTTTTCTGGATCATCCTCTAGAAATTTTGATAATTCCCTGACAAGCAGCATAGCAGCCAAGGTGATAATATTAAATATTAATAAACAAATATAATATTAATATAAAAATATAATATTTTATATAATATTAATATAAATATAATAAAAATATAAATATTAAATACTCTTGAAAATTGCATTAATAGTGATTTTTGACCCCTTCAAACATTTGATATGTGGATATGCTAATCCCCTGGGAAGGTTAGGGCTGCCAGTAGGAAGTGTTGAACAGTTACTAGTACCCATCACAAAGAATGTCACTGACTTTTAATAAGCATCTCTAAGTTCAGTGAGGACTCTGCTTTCAGTATGACACTAACAACACATCTCCCCAGATATATGCAGGAGGCACTTCTGATGGTGCTCTGGATGAAAGAATGGGAGTTGAACACACAGAACCTCTTTCTAGCAGCTTTCCAATTACCAGGCTCTTTTCACTAATGATGCAAAATTTCTGCACCTGCTTCTCTCCACAGCTACAAATTATATGCCTAAATAAGGCAGATTTGGGCCCATCCCATTTTTGCTTGCATCAAAAGGCAGGCACTCAGAGGCTTCCCTCAGGTGCCTGGCAATCAGGAGGAGCAGCTGCACACAGTTGCAGAGGCTGCCTTCAGGGACACGGAGACTTTGTGGTGCGCTGCACGCAGCTGCAATGTGGCCTTGGATGGATACACAGTATTTAGGAAGGCCAGGTGGAGAAGAGCTGGAGATGTCATGCTTTACATTAAGGAGCTTCTTGACAAATGCAGTGCCCCAGTATCAAACTGGAGAGAGACCTGCTGAGAGTTTCTGCATCAAGATCACAGCAAGGAGCAACCTGAGGGATGTTGTGGTAGATGAGTACTACAGACTGCAGACTATGAGGGGGCAGGGGATGAAGCCTCTGATTTGGAGCCTTTGTCCTCACTGGGGACAACCTCACTGGTTGTCACTGGAAGGGCAGCACAGCACTGGGCAGGCAATCCAGGATGTTCTTAGAGTGCAATGGTAACATTTTCCTGGCACAAGAGCAGGGCAGTCATGACTGACTTGTTTATGCTGGCTTGGCTTTCTGCCTTTCTGCTGAGGAGCAGGGAAGAAGTGGGGGTGAGAGGTGTCACAGAGCACTGCTCAGGCTGTGGGTGGTTTGTCACAGGCTGTAGCAGTCATGAGGTGGCAGATCTAGTAGAGCCAGGAGGGTGAGCGACCAGACTCTGGGTGAGCAGATTGACTTATTCAGGAAATAGCCTGTGGGAAGCAGCTGTGTAGAGGAAGGGTCCCCAAAAGAGCTAATTGGTTTTTAAAGAGAAGTTACTGAGAGCTCCTGCATGAACTATGCCATTGTGCAGGAGCACAGGAAGCTTCAGCTGACAGCCTGTAGGCTAGGCAAGGACCATCTAGGTGAACTACAATACAGATAGGGAATGTGGAGGAAGCAGAAACAAAAAGCACTGCTTAGGCACTGATGAGTAAAATCAGGGAAGCTAAAGCCCAGCAGGAACAAAAATTAATGAGGGACGTAAAGGGTAGTAAGATAAAAAGAGATAGCATGGGTATAAGATGGGTCCACAGGTGGATGGGAGAGACAACACAGTGAAGACTGAAGTAATCAGCAGCTTTTTTGCACTAGTTGGCACATGTGAATCATGCTGTCTAACCTTTGCACATATCAGCATAGAGGGGGGACAGAAGGGCAGTGGGGAAGCAGCAGATAGGGAGGACTGAGACATCTCGTGGGCATTCAAACCCATGGAGTCAGGTGATGGTCTCTCAAGAGCATCGATATTTCTGGCCAGCAAGGTCACTGTCTATCATCTACAGAAAATCATGGCAAGCAGGAGAGGACCCTGCTGACTGCAAGATGGATAATGTTACATTTATTTTTAAAGGCAAGACAAGATGCAGAGAACTGAGTGACTCCTGGACAGGTCATTCTTTGTTACTCCTGGGACATTTACCTGAGGGAGTGCAGGGGTGCACTGGATAAGAAGACAGCTTTGCCCTCTATGCAAAAGGTGTTTGCTCATCACCAAGAGCACATGTGGCATGAGTAGTGCTGGGACTACACTGAAGGACTGTGCAAGACAGCCACAACTGGGGCAGCCATGATCATACTGTCTGCTGGGAATGGTTCAAGAACAACCTATCCCAGCCACTCCCAGGATTTGTCTCAGGTCCTGTTGGTTGCTCCAAAACCGACACTAAAATGATCTACAATTTTGCACTTACACCTTTTATGGATCAGCCCTCCACTTCTCTCACTAGTGCTACTTTGTTTAACAGAGCAGAAGAGCCTCTCTGCTGACCATGTAGGCAGCTGGAGCTCCTGCCTCAACACTTTTGCTTACATGCTTAAAGAAGATGGTGTGAATATCCACCTTGACGCAGGCAACTGGGCATGCTGCCTGTACCAAAGCATTTACTACAGAAAACAATGTCCCTGAGAGGTGCAGTCCCATGTGTAATACAGACACAAGTGTGAGGTCTTGGCTTCCAGGAAGCAACATATGGTATTGAGACTAAAGCAATGTGCACTTTATGTATAATGTATTAACATGAAATATATAAATAAGGATGGTGTAGCATTCAGTCTCCTCTAAGATGGTAACAATGCAGTTTAGGATATATGGAGCTTCTAGCTCTGACAGTAACGTGTAGGTGGCATTAAGCAAGCAGCTAACACAGAAATGGCAGATACCTACTGTTAACCAATAGTAGAGGTATCCTCAAAATGTCCTAGGGGAGCACAGCCAAACAGCCCACAGGGAGACACGTGAATGTGCAATTTGGGGAGGTAACAGAATACATTAAGGACTGCATCTTGAGTTGTGCAATGACACTGGTATTCTTCACAAGACCACGAGAATATAAACACATTAAGAAAGTGTGAAAGGTTTGGCTATATTGAAGTGTGTGTGCCCACTCTCAACACTGAAGACTATTAAACTTACATTTTTGTTGCAAATCTGCATCTGTATGCTAATTTTTGATAATTTGTTTTCAGAAGGAAATACCTAATAAGTGGGAAATTAAGTGGTCTATATTTTTCTAATGGTAAACAGGTGGACCTTCTCTAAATGAACAAGAACTATTCAAGGAACACAGTTTGGTGATTATATTTATCACTGTTATCAAAGATACAGTTCTGTGAATAATAGGGTGTTTATTTCTCAGGACCAATGGCAAGTGAGAAAGAAACATCATTGTATCATTATTTGTCTTACACTCATCTCTCCAAAACTGGCAATTAGAGAAGTTTGCACTGACAGCACTATTGTAGATAACATAATGTAAGAGAGAGAGGGAAAAAAAATAAAAAGAAACAGAAGAGGTTAAAAATGGCAGAGGAAAATAATAATCTTGAAGTACAGTACTAAGTGAGAATAAAAAAACCCCACAAATAGGCTTGTGGGCTTCTGGAAACTTTAAAACAGTGAAGATGGGAAAAAAAAAAAAGGAGAAAAAAGACATGGTGAGTAAACAGGTGGAAATCTGTTTTAGACACTTATTCCATCTGAGTTGGCTTAGGTCAAGAGAATCAATCAACAAGCAGCAGCTCTTGAGGCAAAAAACTCTGAACATTAATGGCATTTGAAGAAAAAGGAGTCAATAAGCGATTGTTTGTTCCACAGTCCCTTCCTCTACTCCCTCTTGCTGTTGGGATTGACGTTGCTTTAAAAGCCCAACACCATGTTCCTGTAATCTGATGGTAAGCTGTGTATTAAAGAGCTTCCAGGCTGGTATTGGTTAAGAAAATTTTCTGCTGAAGCACAGGACAGACCTTTTCTAGGTTTCTTTGCAGGGACACACAGTCCTGGTGGGTCCAGATGGGTGGTTTTTAGATCTGCCTCCAAGTGTCAACCCCACATCCAGGCCTATAGGGGATTTTCCAGCAAGATCTCTCCCAAGCCTTTACGTGAGTTGGGCCCTTTGTGGGGCACAGCTGGCTTTTGCTCTCTAGAGCTGTGCCCTAGCCCTGTCTTTCTATGCAGCTGGGACAAGGGAATGGAACCTTCTATTTGGAACCTCCTTTCTCTAAACATCGCCAGCCTTCACCAACTCAGATAACAGCTTGTCTCAAGAACAGCATTTATTAGTGACCTCCCATCTTGAGAGATCAACCCATGCCTGAAGGCAGAAATTACTGGAGGATACAGGCTGACCCAGCACCCACATGCCTTCTTTTTGGAGCCATGCAGAGCACATGGGAGCAGATCAACTATCCCAGTGGCCATTTGTAGGTAAAGACTTACATGCCCTGGCACCACCCCTTAACATGGGTGCGAGGTTCAGAGCCCATTGGAAAGGGGCAGCCCACCTGGCCTGTGCACATGATGCAAATCCCTCCATCCTGGGCCTCCTACCTGCCCTTTCTAGCCCTCCCATGCTGCTGGAAGAGGGTGGGGGACCCACCAAACCAGGCTTGGGTTTCTGCAACCATTGTCATTGGACACAGAGACGAAGACAGGATGCGCTTATTTCTCATGAAGACAGCTGTGAGCTGGGCTCTGACTCCTCTACAGGGATCAGCCTCCTCATGAGAAATGGCTTTTCTCAGCTGCAGTTTCCTTCCAGCCAGCTGCACTTTGGTCCCTGCAGACCGGGCTGTCTGCTGCTCTCCACACAGAAATTACCCCTCTGACAATGCCATTTCTCCCGTTCCACCAAGCAGCACATTTTGCACAAAACGGTGTGCTGACAAATTCTGTTTGAACAGGAAATATTACTTCAGCATCACAATGATCATTCCATTTTCCTTAATATGCTTGCTGTGTGTATTATATTGTGTTTTGGGGCCAGCAGAGCCTCAAAAGACTGTTAGGTTTTTGAGAAAATCGCAATATTAAAAAACAGATCCTGGTCTGAAAGTTTATCATTTAAACAAAAATAGAGATAGGGAAAATGGAGTTTACAGTTATGTTAGCTAAACTGTCCTCCTTGTTTCTCACCAGGGAAATAGAAGGGAAAATAGCTAGGCTGTGAGATGGATTTTTTTTTTTACTGGCATGCTGATTCCTCAAATTCATCCATGAAAAATGATCAGGGAAGAGAGGCACAGCATTGAAGCACTGCAAATTACACTGGAACTTTCTGTAGTACTAATGCATCAGTGTCTGTCATTTGAAATTTCTGCATCAGTTATTTGGGAGTTACATGAATGGACAAAAAGGTCGTGTTTAGTCATCAAATACTCATAACTGATTTGGGTAATAGGGTTCATCAACAGACATGAAAGAAAGTATCTGAGACCTAGGATGAGAGAGGAGATGAGAGGATCCCCACAGATGTGGGAAATCTTCAAGGAAAAGAATTACTAATGAAAGAAAATAAACCTTTTAAAATAGACCACTGATTTGTTGAATGGGGGAGGACTTCAAATGAGAAATGTTCTTTCCTCACAGGTATTACATTGTCTTTGGCCATCAAAGCTGCCACTGTCAGTGTCTTCCTGACAATGATCCTTGGAACACATCTCATTAGACTCGGAGGAAAGATGTACTGGTACCCTGGGATGGGACCTGACTCTATCCCCTATTACATTGGGTGGACAACTGGGACTCTTCTGGGGGATGATTCTAGGTGATGAGATGCCTGTGTGGGTACATTGCTCTCTAGGAACCACTGTTCCCCCTTCTTTTCTCATGCAACATTAAGAATCAATATCTTGTTCTAGCTTTATTTTCCAGTTGGTCACCTTGGTGTGTTGGACCATTGATTTAAGGTCTCTTCATTAATGAAAGGGATGAACTCTCCATTCTAGAGAGACTTTGACCCACCCCTTGAGAAAACAAATGAATTTATGAAAAGCACCAAAGCACAGCTCTTGCCCACAGGCAATACAAATGCCTGCTTGAGGCCACACTTTCTGGACTAGGGCATACTCACACAAGGTTCATCTTCTGAGCAGCTGAGAATCTCTCACCAGTCTCTGTTAAAATCTTTTTTCTCAACCATTTTTCCCTCCTGAAAAATTTTGTCTCTGTTTGAAAATCTCAAAAAAGACAGCTGATTAAGTGAAGTTGTGTCAGGGAAGGTTTAGGTTGGATATCAGGAGAAGGTTCTTCACACAGAAGGGGGTTGGGCACTGGAACAGGCTCGCAAGGGAAGGGGTCACAGCACCAAGCCTAACAGAGTGCGAGAGGTGTTTGGACAACACTCTCAGACACAGGGTGTGACTCTCGGGGTGTCCTGTGCAGGGCCAAGAGTTGGAATCGATGATTCTTGAGAGTCTCTTCCAAATCAGCTGATTCTGTGATTTTTCTATCCAGCAATGATCATCTCTCCTGAGTTCAAAGCAAAGAGCTAGCTGGTCTTCTCCATCCTAAGATTTTAGGGATTGGGTATATGTTTACTGATATGGTCAAATAAAAATATTTTTCCATCATTTTCTCTTTGGAAAAATGCACTGACATTTTCAGGAAAAATCCAGACTGAGACAAATGACAAACTGAAGTCTAACAGTTATAGCCATGTTTTATTTCCAATGGGCAGCCCTGAACAGCTTTAACTGTGACTGGCATTGGAAGAAGTGAGAGTACATCTGCAGCATGTGCTGCAGCTTCCAGCACATATATCTGAACTAGAGCAGGCTACGCCCTGCCAGCTGAGCACAGAGCCCTACTCAGGCTAATTTGTCCTTCAGACTGAGGCTTTGTCAATGCAGTGCTGAACACCACATTAATGAAGGCAGGTTGAACAGGCAGCCCAGGCAGCACTGAATCTCTAGATACTTAGTAGCATGTCTGCACTGGTTCTTGTCTTGTGTCCTTCCATTTATGGCACTTCATGTAAGCCCCTCAACACACCCCAACTTCAGATAACCAACACGAGATATCTTCTATTAATAAGTAACTGTTGGTCCTCAAATTTGCCTGTGCCAGGAGAGTAATTTATTAATTCCTTTTTATTCAGCCACAAGGAATGTTGTGGCCCCAAACTGTCTATATTTGATGAACCAGGGTAAAACAATTGCACTGAGGATTACATCTCTTGTAAGCAGTGGTGTTACAACAGTGAACTGTCGCACCAGATGTGTTCTGCCACAGGAATTCTTCCTGGGGACTGATCCTTCATAAAATTCAACCAAGTCAGAACTGCTTCAAGGGATTCTACTTACATTTATGAATATTTAGCGGCTCATATTTGCTCATACCTGGTATCCTGCAGGAAACAAGCCCCGGGCTTTTCAATAAGGCTTGTAAATGTTCAGAAATACACTTGGATACAATAATGGGCCAAAGAAGCATTAAAGGAAAGTGTTATTTCATAAGATAAGCATTTACCAAAGAAAACTAAAATAAAAGCATTACGCTTATGCTGTGAGAAAATTTTTAGTAACAGATTCTTGGAGAAGAGGAGACCAGACTGGAAGGAGAGAGCAAGGCAAGCACAGTCAGGAACATCATAGCCAAGGGTGCTGTTCCTCAGTACTTGAGCAAGATGAGTAAAGCAGCTTGAGTGATAGTAACAACAGTCAGCCAAGGGTCCAGAGAGTCAATCCACTGGTTTAAGTAGGACAATCTAGTCAGCAATCCAGGGTCAGGATCAGTTCCAGTGAGCCAGTAACCAAGACAGCCAAGAGTTACTGATAGCTAGACAAGTTCGTGATAATGATGCCGATCCAAGGTCATGCCAAGAAGTCAAGTGCAGAGTGACAGGGGGCCTGGACATGGCTGTGACATAGCTCAGGCACAAACAAGGACAGGGGCCTGAACTGAAATGCAGGTCTAGACTGCCAGAACTGCTGCTCACAGCTTTCTCACACAACTCACCTAAACACAATTAACCTCAACCAAGATTACACCGAGGCACAAAACCTGAGCACAGGCAGACAACCCACCAATGGTGAGGGTGCTCAAGGCCTGACTACAAAAAGAACAAGATGAAAAAGAAAGTAACTAGTGTGTTTTATGTTCCACTTGTCATATATTCTCAAATATAACAAAAAAAGAACTACTCAAACATTCTTCAGATTGGACTCAAAGCACCATGACTGAGAGAGAAGGAAGCAACAAGTGGAGATAGTTTTTCCTAATTCAAGTGCACGTTCCTTTAGTTGTAGCATGTGGTAGGGCCCTTTTGGCTTTCCCTAACAAAAGTCAGCTGATAAAGGTATCAAATAGATTCTCTAGGGTGACCTGAATGCATTCTTGCTGTTATGGTCTCGTGTCTGAACCTACCTGTTGCACTAAAACCTATTGCTGAAGTTCATGTGACAAGTGATATTAAATTTACCACTACTTTTGATAAAAAAGAAGGCTATGTCTCAATGAAAGTCAATCTCTTTTAGGAGTGGCTTTATCTGAACAAAATGATACAGACCAAATACAAACTTAAATATTCTCCAGCATCCTAGGCTAGTAAAACAAACACAAAAGTGTGCCAGCAGTTTTATTAGCTAAGTTCTAGAAACTGTTTTATAAGAGGTTTTGAATGTGGAAACTGCTATAGACCCTGTGTGCTACCATCCATTGCGTTCAAAGCTTGAAAAACAGCAACACCAATTTCAAGAAAAGTGATTAGGAAGTTTAGACTATAAGAGGTAACATTCTTTCTGACTAATAATGTTGACACTTAAGTATTACTAATCTTTATTAGCATTTTCCTTCTTAATCAATATAAGAATATGGTGTTACAGCTGCTATTTTGATATCAACATCTGCCATATGGAGATTCTGACTTTAAAAAGAAAACTAACCTAGTGTATGCCAGATACTGGGATGAATGAAAAAGCATTGAAAGCTATTTTAAAATAGCAATACATGAAGAAAAAGTGTCAGGTGATGTAATTAGCTAAAAAAAAAGCCATGAAATTCTGAAATTTTATTTACATGTAATGAATTAGTAATGCAAAGCCCCGTGACTTTGAAGTCAAGCGCAACTTATGGAAGCCACGTGCAATTTTTAGTTACAGAACACACAAACAAATGCCAGAGGGGGCAATTCTGCTCTTTTAGACTTCTTGCACTGAGCAGTCAGAAGAATTTTAAAATGGATAGAATACAATAATTTTTTAGAAAGCTGTCTAATCTCATTTTAAGTCCCTAGACAGTGCATGCATGTCACAAAATTTACCTCACATGTGGAAATCTTCATCTACTAGATTACAGCTTTCAGCTGGAAACTTCACCTGCAAGCTATTGTGCTGTTTTCTAAAATACTGAGAAGTTTCTCATCTCTCATTCCCACATGTAAGCATTTATATGACATTATCAATCATCTTCAGAGCTGAAGAAATCACTTTTCTCGCATTACATATTGAAAGATTTATTTTAAATTTCTTTTTTTTTTCTGGCTTTAATTATTTCTGGCTATGACACAATTTTCAGTCTACACACATTTCTTATGTATCAATATTTTTCTTCTACTTACATTTCTGTCTGAAGATGACACTGAAAACATGTTGGGAGGCAGCATAGCCAAGAAATTTTGAATAGATGTGTACCTTTAGCAGCATTTTAAAATAATATTTAGCTGTGAAGTAAAGTAGTGAAAACATCAAGCAGCCCTAAATAGATGTTCTTGAGCATCTATCCAGCAGTTTGAATGTCCTTTTGAAAAAACAGAGCATGCTCATGACATTGAATATCTCACTGTCATGCCCAGTATGAAGCACCTGACACCTTTCTCTCTTTGCTTCAAAAGAGTTGTTTTGAATGAAAGGCAAAAAAAGAAACAACTGAATTCAGGGAAACATTATTGTTACCAGGAATCAGCACAAAGATTTGAAGCCTTGAACCTCTACCTTCACAACTGACAGCCTACAAAAACAGCTGTGCTGGCTGGTTGTTAACACAGGCACTCGGTGTGGAGCCCTGGCTACTCCCAGGGGCTGGAGTGAGACTCAAGATAGTGCCCAAGGGCAGTCAGACAGCAGGCTTAGGGCCTGCTGCTAAGTTTGGCTCGGCTTTGGGAGTAAGAAGGAGGTGCTACACCTGTAATCTCTACCCTTTTCCTTAATGAAGACCCCTAGCACACCATATCATTTTCCTTCACCTCATTCACTACAGCTGTTGTGGCTGGCAGACTTGGAAACAGGGATGCCAAGCTCTTGAGTGAAATGCAGCATTCTTACACGGCTGCTAAAATTATCATAAGGAAAAAAAGGAAGAGAATGGAAATAGCAATTAACAGCTTACAGTTCCCCAAATGCTGATCAGAATTCTGTGCAATGCAGAAGAGACACTCCTGAAGCCCAGCACATTTCCCCTGCTGGACATCAAAATCCTGTTACAAACTGAAGAATTATGAGGGTTTCTGAAAGAAAAGGCAGAAACGGCCCTTAGTACTTAAATTGATTGCTGGTACTGATCTTCCCATCTTCACTCTTCTTCCTCCACCTTCCTTAATAAATGCTTTAAAGCATTCAGCGTTTGAACATACAAAGCATTACATTTGCACTGAAGTCACTAGGATTATCTTCTTTACAGCCAGAACTACAGCAAAGGCTCCCTGGAAGCAAGCATTTAGACGCCAGAGAACATCACCCACAGGATCAAAAGCACCTTCATGGTACATAAACCCTCCTTCAAAGCTCCTAAAGGAGACTTCACAGTGTGTTCACAAGGCAGAGATCTGGCTCTTGCAGACAAGCTGAGGGATCTATTTCAAATCTTAGAACTTTTGTAAGATGACCTGCTGTTTCAATCTCTTTTATAGCAGGTAATTTCTAACTCACTACTTTGAAGAATGGTTTATCAAACAACTCAAACAACATGATTTCACAGAGGAACACCCTCTGTCTGGTTTGCATTCTCTCCAGCTATTCAGAGGTAGCACTTTGCTGAACTTAAAGTTTACATGCTTTGTAACCTTGCTTAGCTTCTTTCAGGCAGCTATTTGTGACAATTAGTCCTTGTCAGCCTCAGGCATAAACCTGACACCTGCCATGCATCCAGATGCTTCCTTGTGCCTTCGAAGGCATTTCTACCTTCAGCATGGCTCTGACAGACACAAATACTGTTCACATCACATAGCTACAAAAATATCTCAGGAAATAAAATAGGCTCTCAAGTAACATGTTTGTAGTTTGTGAATAGTAAACTACACAAAGAGAAAAACAAAGTGTAAAAGAAAAGCCATGTTTCTTCTCCCATTTTCAAGTTAATATTTTTCTTCAAAGGGGAAAAGTATTGATAGGAAAACTTCAGGAACATTGCTTGCTCTTAAGTATGTCCACCAACATATGGATTGTCTATTTCACCCCAAAATCCTACATTGCCTTCTAAGTACCTCATCTTCTGAACAGCAGGAGCACAGAGAGATGGAAGCAATAAGGTGCAAGTGCCTTATGTTCCAGCCTCCTGGAAACCCAGGGAGGCTGCTGGTGGGAGGAAGGGATGGCCTGAAGGTCTTATAGGAGCCAGTAGCTGATCCCCTACGGGCAAATGTCCTGTGGAGGCCTTGCTGGTGACACAGGGAGTATATCAGCCAGGTATCTTCATTCCAGGGCTTCAGGGCCTGGGTCTCCCACTGGATTCTCCTATGTGCTTCTCCTTTGCAAAACCCTTTCCAAAACCCAGTACTGCCTGGTCTTTTGCCATTTGCTGTATTAATAGGACCATTTCTGTAGAAGGGACTCTATGAAAGCAAAGGCTGGTTGGATGTGGGGTTGGAAACGTCTGTGCAAAGAAACGTATTTTCTAGCTTTGCAGTAATATAGCTCTAGGAATAAGATGCTTTTCAGAATAAAATATCCATAATTACTTGTGGATAAATGTTAAGGAAAATCTTGCAGCAGTGTCTGAGTATCTTTAGGTTTTAGTTTCTGTTCATGTAAACTATTTCAGCCTTACTGATTGCTTCTCTAAATCTAGAAGTTTCAAAAGCAATTGATATTAAAGTTAATTTCTAATTTAGAAAACAGCCTATGATGCAAAGGAATTAAACATTTCCTGAAAGAAAAGTATGGAAATCAAAATAAATGGTGAGATTTGTTATTCAGCCAAATACTCATTGCCAGAAATAAGAAATTCCCTCCCTACCCAGCAGTGTGAACAACCACCAGGCAAGAGCCACCACAAGCAGGATTCTCGGTAGTCTTTCCTTGCACCCCTGTGACAGTGCCAACATAATCCATGGGGAATCATTATGGTCACCAACCCCCTCTTGAGAAAGGGTGGTTAGCCTCTGGTTGGCAGGAGTAAATCCTATTTGCAACTTTCCAAAAGGAGCATTAATTCAAATACTGGAGTCAGAGAATTCCAGGGGTCTTTGCTTATTTCACTTCCGTGGAGCGCCATAAAGACATGGGCTCAGGATCAGGAAGATGCCAAAGGAAAATGGCTGGGACAGGGGCTTGCACATTGCAGCACTGAACAGCTGATGATGCAGTTTGTCTTCTGAACCCAGAAGGGCAGTAGAGCAAGACAGAGGGCACCGTTCTGCCTCTGTGCAAAACCTTGCCAAGCTCTCATCTCGAGCACAATTTGCAGCCCCACTCTCCACACATCAGAAAGGAAATAGCAGAAAGAGGGAAGAAGCACAGAAGGGCAACTCAAATGATGACAGGAAGAGATCAGCTACTTTGCAAGGAGAACTAAAAATGCTGAGAGGGCATACATGTAAAGCTTACAAAATCACAAAGCACAGGAAAAGTTTCATGCACAAGTTTTCCACCAAGTCTTTCAAGTATTAGAACTGTAGATCACTCATTGAAAATAGAAGGAGATCAATTTAAAATGTATAAACTGCTTTTTTTTTTTTTCCTATGGGTTGTGGTGAACTTGTGGAATCTGTTGCCATAGAAAGCTGTAGAGGCAAAAGGTTCAAATAGGTGTTCTACTAGATGCTGAAGGAACAGACCAGGACTTTCCCCTCCAGCATCCCTCACACAATGAACATGGGTAGTAGAGGAGTACAAGTGGAATGGATGGCAGAAAGCAGCTAGATTCGTGTTTTCTCCCAAAACAGCATTTTCAGTTTTCACCATCAGAGATTGGTCTGACATCATAGGGTATTTCTTGAACTCTGGAAAATCAAACAAAATTTGCAACAGGCTTCAACTGATTCCTGGCACCCAAAACCAGCACTTGCTCTATAAAACATTAGTTTTTGTTTTTTTAGTGCCTGGGGAAATACTGTATTAGGGCAGAGAGCAAATCCTCAAATAGCAGTTTGTGGCTTTCTTAAATTCAACAGTGTTTGAAGTTATTGCACCAAGAAAATTCATCTGTAAAACAAGAAAACAGACTCGGGGTTGCCTATTCTGCCTAAGACAAATCAATGGTGTGAATTACGTTAATCCCATTGTGAAATACATAGCAGCAACATCACCCCAAGTATGCTGTCATTGCCCTCTCCTCACCAGTTTGCTGCATCAGTTTCTCTTTCACCTCTTTTGCTTAAGAAATTAGCTGGCATGATCTTTCAACCAGGCCTACTCCTTCAGAGCTGTAAGTAAAGACTTGGACACAATGTGAACCTTATGTTCTCAGTCCTATGTCATGCAATTGTTCTTCTGTGAGTTCTTTCATCATTGGGTAGGGTTTAGTTTGCTTTTATTTTTTTGTTATTTTAAAATTCTTTCTCTTACTCTGCTTTTTAGTAGTTGTTTCTCCTTTTCCAGCCTTGGTAGACACAGGTCCCAGGTTTGTCAACCTGAAATAACTAGACTGTACCACTACAGAAACTCCTTCACTTTTTCCTTTCCATCTGATCCTGTCATGATGCTTTTTCATAGCCCTCTCCCAGCTACATGTCTGCCAGGATGAACCACAGGCTGTGGCCAGAAGCCTCTATTGGTATTCCAGGTCTGGTGCTCATTTGCCTCAGCAGTGATTAGCTTAGCCTAATGCAACACTATTTGCAAGTTTATAAGGACAGTTCACACTCTGAAGCCTCTCCTTTGTGCCCAGAGACCTGCCTGGCTTTTTGACTGAATGTAGAGTCAGTGAAATATGTTTATAAACAATGTAACATATTATAAATGTATATTATATTGAACTGAATTTCTATTTTACTTACTTCCTCTGATGTTTATCCAACACTCCCTTTTATAAATCTCATAAAATACACATGACATAAAAAGTAATAGAAAGAGAGACAAAGGAAAATTAATCTCTCGAATAAAATTTAAAGACACAGAATGCAGATCCTTAATTCAATCTTATTATTTATTTCAAACTGCCCAGGAGGTCCACCCAGCTTGCCTATATTATTAGTCATCACTGAAAAAGTTGTTTTGCTGTTGGTACTATGGTGGCTCCATCTGCAAACCCAGCTTTGGAGTGAACATTAATAATCATTATGAAAGCCAGTGATCTTAGTCATTCTCAGAGCTACTTGGAACTGTGGAGATTAAATATGGTATTTACCAAAGTATGTCTTTCTTTCCTTTAAGCTGGATGTCAGAAGGAAAGTTTAATTCTACCATTGACATTAGTTCTCATTAGAACATTATAAAAATTTCATAGTACATGAACCAAGAGATGGACCCAAGTCCTGACAGAGCAATGCCTGGTGTTATGAGCAGTCTGGTTCTCAATATTTGGAGACTCATGTGCTTTCCATACTATGAAACCAACCCCATAAGTGATACAACTTCACAAGGTTTTTGTGGCAATAATGTTCTCTTAATCCAATCATTTTATATTTACACAGTGCTATTCTATTTGTCAAATATTAGGAATTGGCTATAAGAAAGCCTTTATTTTAGGCTTTATTTTAAACCCATGACATTTAAGAATAATAGACATGAACAAATAACTTAAAGCAGGAGAAATTACTATGCAGGAGAGCAAACCCTTTTTAAAGAGCTAGGTTCCTGGTGAGAGGGTGATCAGCTTTTCAGAAGTTTGAGTTAAAATTACAAACTTATGAAACCCAAAAATCAGAATCTCTCATTACCTACTTTAATGCACAGTCATAGCCTGAGCTAGTTTAAGTGCTCAGGAATTATGCTTCCATCTCATTCCAGATCAATAAATGGGAAAAAAAAATCATTTTCTAATCAAGACTGCAAGATGATTCAAAATCAGGTTTCTGGTAACATTTAGCTTAAGATAGCTCTTAGGTTTTCACTTGCTATTGTTTAATGGTTTTCTTCTGCCACTGACAGATAATTTAGGTTACTTTAATTTTAAGCCTTTAAAGTATGCTATTAAGAAATAAGTCTGACAGCATAAGTAGCAAAGAAAAGATATGGCAAAGTTAGCTACACGTTAATGGAAATAGGTCTAAGGTCACACCTTATCTTTGTGCTCTTGTGCTTCTTAATGCAATGGTTTAGGAACACTGAAACTAGCAATACTGAAAGGAAAGAAAAGAATAGGGAATATAAAATGCACATCATTGCAGGATAATTCATCTGGTGTTTTTTCTTACCTTCATAACTACTCCAGCCAGTTCTCTGCCAGTTCTCCATCTATTACAGAACAAATGCAATTCACTAAGAGAAAAAGGGCTGTATGCTGCCTGTTAGGATAGAAGAGAAGACTACAAGAGCCATGCTTGCATGGCTGTAAATCACAGGGTTTTGATAGGAACTGTACAATTCCTATCAAAACCTGTGCTAGAAACCATCTTCATAGGAAAGGAAACAGGAGGAAGAAAGGAAGGAAAAAACTAGAACCTAAATTTCAGTGGTCTCAGTTGCATTTTTTTTTTAATATTTTCTTTTGTATGTCCAGTGAAACATATTTTGTAATACAAGAACAGAATTCTAAAAATGAGTAGTTTTCTGTCTACAATAAGTGGGTGGCAGTATGAATGTTGAATATCCAATTGGATTGTTCAAGGCAACCTGTACGTCAGCAAAAGTAATTCAGTGATTAATCTGAGGAATAACAACAGCTGCACTCCATGTTCTAGCAGTACAATTCATTTAGCAGATTTACAATCACCTGCAGATTACAATCACAAGCAGATAACACCTGAACCTAACAGCAACAATCAAAAATCAGTATGACTACTAATGATTTGAATTTGACCTAGCAAGGATAGTATTTACATAGCATACAGGAGACTATTAGTTAAATCATGCAGTCAAAATATTACCTGACAGAAATGGTGTATTTCAGAATACATTGTGCTAATGCATGGTAAGCATCTTGCTGTTCTGTGTCCAACAAGTCCTGTGCAAGAGTGCATGCTTCAATATCCAAGGTCTTTTATCACATACAACTATAGCTTCATCGGGTTTTGTACTTTGAATACCCCTGAACTAGACCTTAAATTGAGCAAAACACCTCAAATGAAAAAGTGTAGCTTTCCTTTTAGTACTTAATCCATCATTCTCTGCATGAAAAACATAACATGTTCACAAGTACCAGAGTCTGTCACAGTAAAAGGCTGATCCTTCAGTTTATTTCCATTCACTTAGTTAAAAGTCACATATGAGAACAGATTCACCAGAAACATTTCAAGTGGTAATAGGAGCCAGAAAAAGTCCTGAACAAATGCAAATAGGGGTGAGCACAGTGAAGCAGATACCCAAATTTAGGAATTTTGTCATTATGTCTACTTGGAAGTGGTTGCTTTTATAATGTCAGCCATTAACGAGAATTGAAACAGAAAAACTAAAAAGATATTTAGATTGGTGACAGCTTCAAATTCAACAGATACAGGAATTCAATGTCTGCTTGAGATATATGGTTCCATTTTCAGCTGTGATTGTTGATGCAGATAAGAGTATTGCAAGCCAAAAGACATCTTCAAAAAATTATGCCCAAGCAGGTTCAGAAATATCTCAGTTCACTCACCCAGACTGAACAACATCCTCTATGTAAATAGTGCAATTAATAATGATGATGCTTTCATGAGCTCATTGCCACAGCAGTACACTTCTTTGCTCTACATCACATTACAATCTGCCTTTTAACCCAACATTAGGAAGAATCTTAAGCTTTCTTCACTGTCCTGGTGAAATCATACTAACAAACAAAACCACTTGCCTTTTAGACAGTTGACTCTTCTATCCAGGATAAATATGTTGTTTCATTACAGATTATTTTGGCAAGTGATGGAATCCTCCTTTGACATACATGGCCCCAAACACTAACATCAGACAAAAATATTTCAGAGACAAAGGCTTTTAATGTGCCAACCCTGAAAAGGAGATGCTTCCTTGTCTTGCTCAGTTTCCAGGATTAGGTAATTCTTCTCTATTTTGGGCTCCTTTCAAAGACTAGGAGGGACTCAGTGCCACACAAAGGTAGAAAAAGAGATATCATTCAAAGACTAAGGCTGAAATTCCCATTCTTTATCTCCCTACATAAATAATGTTTTATCATAGCAACCTAGCAGTGCTAGGTAGGCACAATGCTTCTTCAGCAGCAAGGAAGATCATAGGCTCTGAAAACAGGTTGCCTGCTTTAATGCCTCAAGCACAGTCCTTGCACTGCACAAACTGTCCAAGTGGTCTGTGAGACCAGTTTAATACTGAGCTGAAATACAACCACAGCCAATCTTCACCCCGTGCATATTTGCAGCACCACGTGCTGCACTGCTTCAAAACTGGCACCCCACTCATTAGTGTGATCTGCTATTGTCCTAATGAGTCCACTGACTTGTCAAGAGCCCTGGATTCTCTGTTATCTCAAGCATAAAATAATTGTGTGCTTTTTAAAACTGCTCTCTCAAGAGTACAGGAAAGTAGAAAAGCATGGTGCAAGATGATTAATTCACAGTGAAAATGTTTGAGCAGTACATTTAATTACCTAGACATTCTCAATTTATATCTACAAGGAGATAAAACCATAGTCAATGCTTCCAGGAAGCAAAAAAACTGTCCAGATCTTTGGGGTTTTTTATCTCCTTTCAGTGGATTTCAATTGCCAAAATATCCCAGTCTCCCAAAGCTGGATAGTTCTGTCACACTGTCCACCAAAGTTTCCAATGCAATGCCAGGTTTTTGATCAAGTTCAAGAACAGTCCAGCTGACACATATTAACACTTTCACAAGCTTTAAGTCCACAGTGTTACTTCATTAAAACAGGATCCCACATCAGTCTAAAAGACATTGCTGCTGCCTTTTGGCAACAGCATGATTTTAACATGAGCAAAGTCAGTACCAACCTGTCCCCTAGTTTGACACAGAACATGTGGAACTTGTCAAACTAAATTTGCCATTATGGATCAACTATGTAATAGAAATTTTTAGTATACATCATAGAATCAAAGAGTGGCTTGGATTGGGAATTACCTAAAGATCATCTAGTTCCAACCGCTCTGCTGTAGACAGGGACACTTTTCCACTAGACCAGGTTGTTCAGAGCTCCACTGAGCCTGGCCTTGAATAGTTCCAAGGGTAAGATATCCATAACTTCTCTGGGAAACATTCTCCAGTGCCTCATCATCTTTACCGAAAAGAATTTCTTCCTAATATCTAATCTAAACCTAACCTCAGTTTGAACCATTCCCCTTTGTCCTGTCACTACCTGGCCTTTTAAAAAGTCCCTCTCCATCTTTCTAGGAGGCTCCCTTCAGGTGCTGGAAGGCCACAATCAGGTCATCCCTAAACCTTCTCTTTTCCAGGCTGAACAAACCCTTATATTTATACAGATTATGGCAAATATTAATGCTATTCTATTACTAAAGTACTACTTAGCATTTATATGTCTTTGCTATAGTAAATATTGTTTTAGAAAGGAATTCAGAGTTCAGGAAGAATAGTATAAAATAGGCTGAAGAATTCTCTCTCATTTTGATTTATTGGCATACAAAGCTTAGGCGCTAACCACAATTAGCCAGCTAATATCCTTTAGAGTGTACATTTGTTTTGAAAATAGAAGATAAACAGAAAATAATTACACATGCTGATGGGTAATTTCAGTCTCATCATGAAAATGCACAGATTTATCCAGTTCTCCTAGTTTTCTTGTCTGGCTCTAATAAACCAAAGATGTAACTGTCTTCCCCAGCAGCAGTATCACAAACAAGTGCTCTAAAATCTGTTTATATAAGACAGAGAGATAAAAAGGAAAAGGGAATAGTTCTTAAGGGAAAGCTTTCCAATAATTTTCCAATTAAAACCCTAGTCTTGAAACAGTTCAGAACTTAGATAATGAGAACACTAATGCAAGCTGTTAATTACTTTTTATTTCTGTGAAAATTGCAAGATATTTTGAGTGTAATTGGTACAGCTCCTCCACAATATTACTCCAAAGGCACTAGGAGGAGCTCTAATTGTTCCCCAAAAGACACTAACTTCCACATAAGAGCTATTAAAGTAGGCTCAGTTTATTGAATTTGTTAATGCAGATTTTGTATAACAAGTTCAAAATGCATCCATAGCATAGAAATGCAACTTTATTACTAAAAAAGAGCTAAAAAAGACCTCCTTCAGAACAAATGTTTCTTGTTACTGTGGTCTTTCTCTGTACACATTTATCTCTGTCTGTTAACAGGTTCATCATGTACACATATATTATGTGTTCCCTCCAGAAGTTGAATGGTGATGGCTATAGGTTACTTGGCCTACCAGGCCAGTAACACTGCCTGAATGCATATATAAAAATGTACATATATTATATACACATTTTTTTTTTTACTTAGAAGAACACTATGATGACCAGAGGTAAAAGGCAACTCTCTGTAGAAACCTGGTTTTAAACAGACATTTAAATAATGCCTTTAGCTCATTAGACACTCATATTCAAGCTAGATGTGGTTAGGTACCAAGAACTGCATTACAGTTACCTTAGGTTACATCTACATGACTACAGACATCTCCCCAGGCAGCAATTTCCTCTTTGCAGCCCAAAGAGCACCCTACAGACCACATCTGCTCTGTTGTGTCCACTCTGCACTTGTAGTGCTCAGTATCTGTTCTATGCTCTTAGGTGTCTTCTCACCTGCACACTTCTTCAATACAGCACATGCACTGTGTGCACCATTTGCCTGCTCAGGGCACAGACACAGACACCTGAAGGATAGCTCCTACCTTTGTGCAGCGCTCTCTACAATGACATCTGCTCTCTGATCTTATTTCTACATCCACTACATTTGTTCCTTGTTCTTCTTCCAGAGGGTCTCTGACATCTTCTCTCCCCAACTGGTGGACCTGGCTTTTTCCTGCAGATGGGATCACAAGAATTGCTCCACACACCACACATTTTACTCGGGGTCAAGGGCCTGAGCTGCCTGTTCAGCTATATGGTACTGTGGTAGGCCAGCTCACCTGGGCCATCACCATTCTGTTTCCAATAGGAATGACTAATGTATACACACAGGATGAACAACAGCAGGACCACAATTTTCTGGATATCAAGGAGCCTAACATTTGCTATTTAGCACTAACACCCCATTTCCCAGAACACTATACTGCCCTCTGAAGCTATGCCTTTTATCACTAATAAAAGAAAAACCCACCCATTTCCCATTGAACAAGTTTGGTGGGGAAGACTGAGTAATCTGAATGTTAGTTTCCCAAATATGTATTACATAAGGTTGGTCAGGCCCTACCCCCCAGGGGCCCCTCAGCTGCATTGGGGCCATCAACAAGAACCAAATCCAATTTGTTATCTCCCATGAGGTTCCTACCAAGAAAAAAATGTCAAAGGCTCTGTCACCCTTGAAAGACCACTGAGAACGACGAATACAGCAGCTGTGCTTGAGACACCAAGGTCAGAAAGGTAAAGCCAAGATCCTTTTCCCAGGCAGAGACACACCAGCCTACCCAAGCTTCAAATAACACCCTAAGGCTTGGCAGACATTGTGTGTCTCCTTCTAATATAAATACACAAGCACTCATTAATGCACTTCCACTAGCCTTGACCACCTCAACACTTTGACCAGTGTGTGCATTTGTCCACTGACTACACGATGGCAAACCTTAAGGGGATGGATGAATACCAACAGGCCCAATCCCCAAATATGCAAAAGTTCTGCAGCAGTCCCTGAGATAGTTTCCTAAAGGAAATTGCTATGATTTCAAAGCGAAAGGTCAGTGCCATGAAGAGAAGAGCCATTTGCACACAACTCTAATGCTGAAAGAAGCAGTTGTCACAAGGAGAAAAAAACAGTTTCAGATGCCAAGCTCAAGATATAATTTGTACCTTGAAGATTAAAAACTCTGCAGCTGGCATTAGCAACACTCTGGCAGCCATGGAAGCTGTAGAGAATCCTGGCAGTCCTGAGGAGACAATATTTCTGCCTACATTCAGAGGCAGATCTGTGTTTGTCCTGGTTTAGGGCAAATTTGGGGAGAAACCTCCGGATGGGGTCCCTCTAGAAAGCAAATCCGAACCACCCCTCCTCCCAGCTGGTTTGGGACAGGGAAAAAAAAATTCCTTGGAGGAAAGTGGAAAAAATTGTTTATTTAACAGGCAAAGCACTCCCCAGCACAACAAATGAACAATACTGAACAACAAAACCTCTGGCCACTCCACAGAGATGACAAATTCCCAGAGTCTCTCTCTCCCGTGGCTGCAGCTCGGCTCAGTTGCCCTCAGTCCCTCCGGTGCTGGGAAAGGCCGGGCCCAGGGCAGGCCCGGGGGGCCACAGGTGTGAGCTCCTGGTGCCCTTTTGGGTTTTGAGTCCAGAGCAGGTTCAAACAGTTCCAAGAAAAAGAAAGAAAAACCACAGTCCAGAGAATTTCTCTGCCTCAGCCAGCCAAAAACTAACAAAAAGCAAAGGAGAACTCTCTCGCCATCCGCACTGCAGACAACACAGGCTGTGAGTGAAGGAAAGCTGAAAACTCTGATCTTTATGTTTTGAAAACAATTGCCTCAGACATTTCACCGCTTCTCCTTCGCTCTCAGATCCAATTTTAAAGGTACAAAACTTATTTCTAAACTAAACAGACGAATGGGGATACAATTCAGCATCAACCCAGGACATTGTTCAAGAAAACTGAATTTTAAAAAGACAGCCTAGGCAGGCTGAGAGATCACTGAGGTCAGCATCTGCCCATGCAGTTTGAACAGGTCATCCTAGATAACAATTCTAATTCTGAAAAAGAATCTCCTCTCCAGTTGTTGTAGCATCCATTATTGGAATTTACAGCACATCACCTCTATCTCGAAAGACAGGCTCTAAGACATTCCATCCTGCATTGAAGAGTAGCTTACAGGTGCAATGAAATGCCAGCATCACTGCCCACCATGGCACTATTATTCTCAGTGTACCCATTCAAAAGCCCAAGACATAAACATTTTTTTTTCTTGAGTCCAGCTGAAGATCACGAAATGCTACTCACATAAAAGTGCAGTTTTTCTACATTCTACCTTCATCTTGGTATCTGGCAACTCACCTCTGCATCTACCTTCAGTATCCAGAAGGAATATTCTCATGCATGAGTGACTTGAATATTTTGTCCAATTCTATGCTATCTCTGTGTTTTTCTAATCTGCCTATACTTTAGCTAGATAAGGCTGCAGAGAGACCACAGCTTCTGCTCCCACTAGCTTGAGCATCTTTGTCAAGCTCAACATTCACCAAAAAAAAAAGCTGCTAAGGTGTCACCTTTTAATGCATCAAGGCAGCATTCTCCTTCTCCTTTGCTACAAGTCCTTAAAGTAGTTAATCTGGTGAATATCTGCAAATTCAAGTTTAACTGTATTTGGTAGACACTCTCCCAAGCTACACTCCTGAAAATGTCTGCACAGGAGTAGTCCTTTAAGGCAAGTAAGCCTTTACTTACATACCTTGGAGTCAGTGGATATACTCCAATTCTTGCAGCCTGCTGCTTTCATGCTTGTAGATCTGTTTTTGCAGCATCTGGAAGAACATGGTCATCACCAGAAGTCAGGAGTTAGCACAGTCAGTGAGTGATGCAAATTTTTATTTTTTCAGCTGAACTGTCATCTGTGGTAGCACAAGGTAAAGCTGAGAAAGCAGAGAAGCAGTACTTCTCTAAAGAAATATTGCAGATGTATTGGATGCTTGTGACACTGAGCAAGAGCTGGAGGAAGGGAATTGGAATAATTTGTGGTGTCAGAGCTGTTACACAAAACTGAGTTTCAGGTAGGGGAATTTAGGAATGGGAAAGATAAAGTGAGCTGTTTGTGGGCAGATCATAAAATGACAGCCTTTGCCTCCATCTGTCCAAAAAGCTTACTCTGTTGAGTTTGGTTTCGGCAGGGAATAAAGATTAAAGAGCTTAGACAGCAACTCTAGTATGAAAACCACTTCTCTTAAGTCCAGAGCTGCACTTGAATTCTGTTGATGAGCAGAAGAGGGTAGCTGTTCCCTCCAGAGTGTCACTGTGCTGTCCTTCAAAGCCAAAACTTGCTGCAGCTGGCAGTAACACAATTCATGCATACAAATCAAGCTGAAAAGGGCAGTTGAATGAGTTTTCTATATCGACTACCCATATCCTCAGTAACATCCAGGGACTCTACTTGCTGAACTACTGATGGCTTTGATGCTATTTATTATCTTCAGTAGTGGTTTTAGCATAAGCATCACACTTACCAACTCCAGCCTGAACTCATATGTTATGTGTCAGTAATTTTCAACCACTAGTGATAATCTCCCACTTCTTAGACTTGCTTCAGTGTTGCTTGTTTCTTGCTTCAACTTACAAGACAGAGCTGCTTCTAGACTTCCCTTTTAGATATTGGATGGCCCAAACACCATGGAGTTCTTCCTGGGGATAGATAATGAACGTGAGGGAACTGGCTGATGCCATTGTAATGCTACTCTATAATCCTTGATTCACTATAAAAATTATGAAGAGTACCTGAAGACTAGAAGAAAGAAAATGTCATCCTATCTTCAAGAAGCAGGACACAGGGGACTACAGGCAAGTCAGACCCAACTTGATCCTTTGGAAGGTGATGGAGTAGCTAATCCTGGAAACAGTACATGAAAGACAAGAATCACACGGAAGAGTCAGCAACGATTCACCAAATGCAAGTCATGCCTCACAAACTTGACAACCTTCTATGATGAAATTACTATCCTGGTAGAAAAGGGTGGAGCAGTGGATATTTAGTAAGGCTTTAGTAAGGCTTTCCAACACTGTCTGCCACAACATTCCCACAGGGAAGCTGCTGAAGTATAGGCTGGATGAGCAGACAGGGAGGTGGGCCAAAAACTGACTGAATGGCTAAACCCAGAGAGTGGTGATCAATGGCATGAAGTCAGGCTGGAAACCAGTAACTAGCAATGTACCCCAGGGGTCAATACTAGGTTTAATCCTGTTTACCACCTTCCTTAGGTGGTGGTGCAGAGTGTATGCTCAGCTGGTTTGCAAATGACACAAAACTGAGAGCAGGAGACAGAGGGCCGTGCTGCCATCCAAGGGAGCTTAACAGCCTGGAGAAACAGGCCAACAGGAACCCTGGGAAGTTGAATAAGAATGCAAAGTCCTGCAGCTGGAGAAGAACCCTGTGCACCAGGACATCAAAGGACACCCAACTAAGAAAGCAGCTTTCAGAAAATTACCTGAAAGGATTGTGAAAAGGGGACAAACTCTTTCAGGATGTGCCCATTGACAGGATCAGAGGCAAGGGTCACAAACTGAAACCCAGTTGATATTGTTTGAACATCAGGAAATATTTTTGTACTATGAAGATGACGAGCACTGGTACAGGTTGCCTGGAGAGGTACTAGAATCTCCCTCCTTGGAAACAGGGTCACAGTGCTGGGCAACCAGCTCTAAGTGGCCCTGCTTGTATAGGGTGGATGGATCAGAAGACTTCCAGAGGTTCCTCCCAATCTCAACCTTTTTGTGATACTTATTGCTTCCCCTTCAACTTCACTGAGCCATTGGGACTTTTTCTCATTATGATGGTACCTTTCATTTCTTCAGCTGCACTGACATTTCAGGACAAATTTCTCCCCAGCATTTGCAGAGTAGAGCCCTTGGTGTCAGATTACAGAACTACACAAATGAGTAAGAACAGACCTGCCAGATGGGAAGGTTTGATCTGAGTAGTGCAAGCTTCAGCACTGCTTCCAGGATTCATGATCTCAGGAACTTCCTGAGTCAAAAGTGAAAGTTTGTACTTAATAGTAATTGAGATATTTTCTTCTATGAATTAGTCCAATCGTTTTTGGAACACATGTAAATCTTTAGCTTCCACAATGTCCTGTGATGACCAGTTCCACAGCTGAGGAGCATGTTATGATGAATTATATTTTGCACTCTACCATGGGCTAGATGGCTTTGACACCCACTAACTCCTGCACAGAATGAGAGTGGAAGAAGTTCCCTGTGTGGTTAGTGCCATTCACAGCTTTATACATGCATAATTGAGTTCTCTCTTTGAGACCAAAGAGCCTGGATGAGGATTCAGCAAACTGCCCCTCATACAGGAATAATTCGATTCCTAGGTCACAAAATCAGCCACATATTAGATAGAAAGTTTCCAGTTGGACTATATTCTTCTTGAGATAACAGGACAAATTTAAAGTGTTCAAGGTGTCAGCACACCATAGATCTATACAGCAATATATCCATTTTGTGATGAACAGTTCAAGACAGAAGAAAACAGGAGCAGAGGATGCTGCTGAGAGAGGATGATGTTAATTGTATCTAAGCTTCACAATGGAGCATGATGGCTTTAGAGCTGTGAATAAACCTGGGAAATGCAGCCTTTCTACACAAGGCAGTGAAAAGGACTCTCAGGACAGAAACAGCCACTGTAAAGAGAGGAACAAGTAGCATCCGCAGAATTTAACTATTCATGAGACAAGTCATAGCCACAGTGTTGATGTTCAAGACCATAGAAACAAAAGTTAGAGCTGAAATATGCAGTAACTTTTTGACTGTGTATATAATCAAATATGAACATACAAAGACCAAGTCAATTTCTGGTCCTCTGTGTAGGAAAAAAATTATTACAGTCCTGTTTCATCAGCAAGTATATCAAACAAGAGACCAATTACTTACTTTTATAAACAAGGCATAAAGGCTTCAGATTTTTGTGAAGACATTCATAAAACCTCCCTGACTCTACCACAGCACACAGGCATGTCCCATTCACAAAAATGCTGGCTACTTTGGTCTGTAGAAGTATTAGGTTTGCTTAAAATTTGGCAACCACTCAAGTTTTGCTTTTTCTGACTCCATAAGAACAGCTCTTCTCAAAAAATTTACACATTTCTTTTCAGATTGCTACCTTCATCAGTTTTATGCTTCCACTGTTTGCCAGAGCAAATGAAGCCTGTAAAATATCATGTTAGCATGGAATGGCAGCAGTCACTAGATTTTCATGATAACTATCTCCAGAACAAGTTCATATTATTCAAAGATGTATTCATCAGCAGGAAATGCAGACCTGACAGCAAATATATGGTGCTTGGAAGCTCTTGCAAACAAACAATGATTTTAA
Source organism: Polioptila caerulea (assembly GCA_013397295.1). NCBI lineage: Eukaryota > Metazoa > Chordata > Aves > Passeriformes > Certhiidae > Polioptila > Polioptila caerulea. The sequence goes on from VYXF01000459.1 coordinate 1,485,919, forward strand.
TTTGCTAAAGATAGTTCAACATATTTATGTAGCAATCTCACAAAGCAATACTCTGATTATTTTCAGCAACTCCTGCAAGCAATGTGCACAGTGAGCATTTTTGCCCTAATAAACACTTCCAGGTCTAACACAAGAAGTAGAAGAGAAAATTAAGATCTCAAAACAGAGCCATGCTTAAAATAAAACTTCAGGTTTACCTCTGATGTTTAAAGAGGAAGTGAAAAAACAGTGCAAGATTGAACAATAAACACAAGGCTAAATACAGGGATTATTGCAGCAAGTGTAGTGAGGCTGATGAAGGAGGATGAACTGCATGAACTTTTTGTTAACCCTCTCTGCACTAAGAGGACAATATGGATATGCTAACATGGCACATTTAAGTCTCATCTGTGAGTTTTTCAATTAGCAAATAAAAAGAAATGAACAGTGATAATTTGGGCATCAAAACCAGACTTTCTATGTTGTTTTTTTTTTAATTCCTAAAGAAAAGCAATCTGACAGAAACAATGCTGATGTCAAATCACTGTCATCATAGATATTCTACTACACACTTCTTGCAGCCCTAACCTTGAAAAACCTTATACTTGAATATTGACTTATTTTTTTGTGTGATAATGACTAGATTTCTATAGAGATTTGGACAATGTAGGCTGTTATTCCATAGCCCACCAGTTGTACATACAACTGGTGCTCTGCTAAGTTTCATCTGCAGCAAAGAGATCTGTTGTATATTGACTTAATCCTAGCAAGTTAGAGTATATTTGTTTTCTGTGATTTCTGACTTCAGAAAGGGCAAATAGTGCCTGACTAACCTAGAGGCCTTCTACAATGGAATTACTGGATCAATGGACAAGGAAAAAGCAACTAATGTATCTACCTTGACTTCTGAAAGGCTTTTGACACAGGAAATTGATTAATATTTACATGTGCCAAGATCCAGATTTGGATATTTCTGTAGTCTATGTTTCACTAAAAATATTTTGTCCTATATACTTAATTTCAAAAAAATTCCATTTGTGGTGGAATGATGAAAAAGATAGCTAATTGCAGTTTCTTAAATTAAACTAGCACTGTAACAGATATTTTGGAGGAGTTGACTGTGATACAAAGTGCTTCACAGTCTCTCTTTATTACTCTGTCCCAAGTCAAAATCTGATGAATTGTACAGTAAAAGCCTTGAACAATCTCCAGACAGGCAGAAAATAGGATATGCCAAAAATGGTTAAATCCAAAACTTTCCAGTGCTTCAAAATAGCTCAAAGCACAATTTTTTACCAATAAAAAAGACTAAATCAAAGTATAATTAATCGAATAGGAATAAGACATCTAGAGCCATTTGTAACCAATGTGATCAAAGGCAGAAAAGTAAAGCTTAAGTAGCTTTAGAAGAAAGAAAAGTAGCAGTACAAGGAATTTTAAGATTTCAGTGCAGCAAGCAAGCAAGCAACACAGTCACATGAAGAAATATATTTGCAATAAGAATGAAATAATTTCAGCTCATGAGTATTAAAAGGAACTCCTAGCCTCAAAGACTTCTTAATGACTGCAAATCCATTGACATAGTACATTCCATCCACTGTTCTGTGGGAAAAGGTTAGCAAAATACAACGGCAAGGAGCTGCACAAAACAAGGATTTAATTTAAAACATGACAAAAAATGAGCAAAACAGTCTTCCAATTAAAAATGAATAACTTATAGACAGTGCAATATGTTTGGAAACCTCTGACAGACTGAAAAGCAATGGCAATCAGAAAGACTGGACCAGGATGGTGGATATTGTTTTCTGGCTCCTGACCCTGCAACTCGGGTGACTGGCACAAAACCACACAGAATTAAGAAGCAATACTAAATCTTTGAGTATAACGTAAGTGGAGATTAAGACTTACTGAAATTTGTCAGCCACTAATACACATGAGGTCAGTGCAAAAGAGGAATTTTTTTTCTATTCAGTGATTTTCATAAATATTTTAATGGCTTTTTAAACTTGAACTGTTTTTGCTTCACTGATGCTTAAAAAATAGTCCTAACAATAATAATTCATATTAATCATCTAGGTTCAAAATTTTGCTCATGCCCTTTTTGTCCCAGTTTTTCATGAAATGAGACAGATTTGAACATGGCCTGGACATGAGCCCTACTGTGAGTGAATCCTGAGAGATCAGAAATGAAATGCAAATAATTAATGATAGACCAAGAATTTTTAATCTACAACTAAGGGATGAGATTATCCAGCTGGAGTTTGGGAGTGACCTCTTTTAATAGAAAGGATATATTTGAGATTTGGGCTTTGCAAATGAACCATAACTGAGGAAAGAGAACTTTTGCAGTGAGAGAAAAGGTTTATGGTGAGGTGGCTGCTGTCAATGCTCTCTCCAGCACCAGACAAATTTTGTTGGGACTACATTATTCTGTGCAGAAAAAGAGTTATTATCTGAGAGTATTTTTGAATGTTTATCTTATGGAAAATACAACTACTGGCCAATATATCAACAAGGCATTCACTCCTGTCAATATACTCTAAACTCATACATCTAAATATGGCCTAATTTTAGTTTTGCAATAGACATGTTGAGATAGTATAAATCAAAAGGTTGAGGCCATACATCAACAGTAAGTCCCACTTCACTGATTATAAAAAGTTATAAAATAAATTGAGTCTTATTGCAGAGTATATTTGCAGGAAACAAATCTCACTTTTTACCATAGAGACCAGACCTCCTGAAACTGTTCAACACCAAGATCAAACACCCATCTAGAAACTCTTCAGGGGAATCACCATGCTTTGAATAGTAACAGAAGTCTGTGAGTCTTTAGTATTTAAATCTTGCACACAGCAGACAAAATCAGCTCAAATAATACTGTTAAACAGTACTTGTGACTGAGAAATTAACTGCTGGTTTGTGTTGTGTGGTACTATTGGCTGACTATCCAAGAGAAAGCAATGCTGTATTTGTCTATACCAACAAACACCTTCTAAAACCAGTGGTGTTTAAAGACACTGACTACATCAAAACTGTGTCTGATTCTTCAAGCAAGTTCAAAGAAATTTGCCAAGCAGTCTACTGATGGATTTCATGACCTAGTTTTGTGTATTAGGGAAATAAAGAAAAAAAAGAAAATAGATCAAATACAGACTTGCTCTTTTGGGGGATAAGGGGATCAGAAAGGAATAGCTCTGCTTTCCTCCCAGTCTTTAGGGGAAGAAAAGAAAAATAACTGCAAGGTACTTTGTCACTTACAACCTCATTCACCTCGAATGAGACACATGAGATTCTCACATGAACAGCTACAAACTTTCAAAACCAGCAGCAACTCAGTGTTCCTTTGCATACAATTGCAAGACTCATATGAACCCCCAACTGATTAAAGCATTCTCCCATAGGTAAAAGCAAAAAGTTGTTCTGTTCATGTTACAAAATAATCCAAAGAAGCAAGCCTGGGAGTAGCCAGACACCTCATCTATGTATTAAATACCCCAGAAATTCAAGTGGCTCAGTCTAGAATGAAACCCCAGAGTGACTGGGGTAAGATAATAGCAGGGATTGCTTTTCAGAGGTTGCATGGACAAGGTCTTGCTAATACCACATCACTGTGTCTGTGCCAACAGATTTGTGGCCCAAGCTCTGACACATCTCAACACCATACTCTAAGGCATCCTATAGTCATCCTTAACTTCTTGCCACAGAGTCACCAACTTAACAAACTGCAAAGGGCCTTACCCATTACTTTGGGGCAGAGCCTGACTCTGCAACAGAGCAGGGGAACACTAGAGTCCAGTGCTGCAGCCTAAACCAGCATCACACAGAAGAAAATGAATAGTGAGCTACTAAGACTCCAGGAAGGATGGTCAGATGCCTTTCCCTGCTATGATGAGTTGTTTAACCCCGAGCAGATGCAGGTGCATGGCCACTGGTCTGAGGCCTTCTGCTACGACTGAAGCTCAGGATTGGAAAGGCTGACATGGCCTCTATGTCAGGCCCTCAATTTGACCATGCTCTGAAAGGAATCACATCCTCCCAGCCAGGCCTGCCTCCTTCTCCTCAATGCCAAGCCTCTGAGTGTCCCCAGTGCCAAACTGCTTTGGTCCTCATACCTCTTTGTTGGCCATCCACACACATCATGTGGGCCAGGACTTGAGCAGTGGCTTGGGAACAGTCATTCCTGAGGCATCACTGCTTAAGTGGACAGGGCAATGACCAATATATGTGAAGGCTTCATTTTCCTTTCCATTTAAGAACTCATCTGGGACAAAGCTTATTTAAATTAATATTTTTCCATAGTGAACATCTGGCTAATTTTTTTATCCTTTAACAACACGACTGAAAAAGGGCAACTCATTTATTCCAAATAAATGTTTTGTTCCCTGTGACCTTGCAGAGCCTATTGCAAGCTCCCTTTCTGGCAGGTCCTACTGGAAGCTGGTGGACAGACTCACTACTGCTGTAGGTAACCAGGCCCTGATATGACTTAGAGGGCTGTCCCGTGGCTGAAGTGAATGCCAAACCAATTCTGAGAGAGGCTTAATTACACTGGCAATACTGAGTAAAATAATAACAACTTTGTACTCAGTGCTCTTGTTAACAGACTGCAAGGGAAAGAAATGAAATTGTACACTTTCATTTCCAGAGTTGGAAATCACCCATGGATATGGTAGGAAGCCTGCCAGAAAGCCAACCACAGCGAGTATTGATAACACCAAGATAAATGCACATTACAGCAAGCAGCTGTGCTACTGGGTGTTGCACCCTTGGTGCCAAAAGCCCAGTTGTCTTTCTCATGAGCACTTTGATACACATACCTTCTTTGGAAAGAGGCAAAAGCATGGAGGACTTGGCACCCTTGCAGTGAACATTAACTGAGATACTGGACTGACTTTGTTGTGGCTTATGGCTTTTATCTTACTGCTAAGATAAGAACAGCCAGTGTAAATAGATTTCATTGTCTAGCACCACAAGTACAGGAACTATGTAAATGTGCAATGTTTGCATGCTCAGTGTCAGTGACAGCATGCTGAGTATCACAACACACTGTTCACACAGCAATGCATTTACTGAAATCATTAAAGTAGTTTTCTAGCAACTGCAATGTGATTACAACACTGCAATCATTTACACACTGTAGATGGATTTGTACCATTAGGAAGTTTATACATCTTAATGCTTTTCAAATCAGTTTAATAATGCTATATCACAGTATTTGACAGTGCCACAATAATTTTTTTGTATCAGCATTGTGGAATATCTGGGTCAATCACCATTAGGAGTAGCAACAGGGATGGCAAGAACCTGGCCAAGCAGGAAGAGTGAGGGGACTGATGCTGCAGCCAGACATGGCATTAGAGCTTGACCTTCTTGCCACATGGATGCCTGGCATGAGTCCTGGCACTGGGGCAGGCACCACTTGTGATGTGAAGGACCACAGGACACAAACATGCCAAAATCAAGAAATGTCTTAAGGAATAAGAAGAGTCCTCTGAGGGACAATAGGAGTCTGAGATGGGAGAATCTGCTGGAGGTAGGACTGAGAATATGCAGTCTTTTTTTGCAGAAAAGAGGAATGCTAACATATCCTTGGAAAATGATGAATTGGGGTTAAACCAGAGGATTATTCCCTTCCAGTCCTGTTATTTGCTTCACCTTTGATTTGCTACTGGTGATAGAAATTAAGAATTACTGTGAAATTAGAATAATTATATTGCTTAATCTGAGCAGCATGGTGGTTCACAAAACCTTGCAAAAAGTATTACTGTGTTTGATACAGTAGGCAATTTGTCAAAAGATTCATGCAGTAAAACTTACTGGTACTGAGCTGTTCCAATTATGAAGAGAGAAAATATTGATTAGAAGCCTCTTGCAGTGACAAGAAACAAGTTTGAAGCACTTAAATTCTCAGTTTCTCAAGAAAATTAATGAAGTTAACACTATTCCTGCTCATTTAACTGAGGAAATAATGAGGACAGGCCTTACCACTGTCATTGCTGACAAAGGCTAAAGCAATTTTAATATTTTAAGAGAAGTACTTGTCTAATTAAGAGCATTACCAACTAGTATGCCTTTATGTTACTTTGAGAATATCATTAGATAGGAATTTTTTTCTAGTTTGAAGAACGCAATAAATAGATAAGCAACTAATTCAGAAAGATGTCTGCTTGGTAAAGGGAATGGGAAGTTTTATGCTATTTCAGTGGTAAGCTAGGACCTGCTATGGGACAGCTCAGCTATCATGTATCAGTTACTTGATATGGCAGCAGAATGCTTGGACAGACAAAGGAACACTGATTGTCTGATTGTCTAATTGTCAATCATTTTAGCTACTTGCACATCCAGTGCTGCTTAGAACAATTTTTACATTCAAACTAATGAAATAGGCTATTGTAAAGAAACATAGAATCAAAAAATGTCTTGGGTTGGAAAGGGAGCTTAAACACTATCTAATGCCAACCTCCCTGCTGTGGGCAGGGACACCTTCCACTAGATCAGGTTGCTGAAAGCCCCATCCAACCTGGCCTTGAACACTTCCAGGGATGGAGCAGCCACAGCTTCTCTGGTTTCTGTGCTTCACCACATTCACGGTAAAAAATTTCCTCCTAATATCTAATTTAAAGGTATGCTCCCTTTCAGTTTTAAGCCATTCCCCCTTGCCCTGTCACCACATACTCTTTTAAAAAAATCTCTCTCCAGCTTTTTTGTAGGCTCCCCTCAGGTACTGGAAGGCTGCAATTAGGTTACCCTGAAGCTTCTCTTCATTCTTATAAAGAAAATAACTTTGATTTATAACCAGTGCAAAAATATGTACTAGGCAACAATGCATTCTCTGGAAGAAATTAAAACATCTAGTAAACCTAAAAAGGTTTGCAGGAATTAGAAAGTTTGTATTTTATCACTGGCAAACTGAATAAATTTTTTTTCTATAAATTGCCAACGTAAATAATTAAGCCATATGAAACACTGTCCATATAAGAGCCAAGAACCTTCTTCCTCACTAAAACCAGTGTGCTAAATCCACTAATAACTGGACAGACAGATTATGAATTGCTGGATTATGAATTACCTTGGCACCACATTTTTGAATTCTGCTTACACTCATTTGCATCCCCATCTTTAGTTATACTCTTTATAAAAGCTGATGACAGATAGACATTATGGTACAATGAAAGAGACCCATAAAAACTAAATTAGAAAAGATACACAAAACCCTAGACACAGGCAAAATGCATCATACATGGCCCTGTAAACCCACTGGTGCTGTATTGTAATAGCTACAGTTATCAAGAAAGTACTTTAAAATGAAATAAGTAAGCAGTAAAATAATCCCATGATGAGCAGTGCTACCCAGGTCAGACCCAGTGCTGGCCTCTATCTGGTGAGCAAATTCACTTCTGTAGGCATTGTAGGGTCTATGCTATAAGGAAGTAGCATGAGTAGACCTAACATTATGAAGATCACCAGACTATATAAACCAATGGCCTTATTATATGCTATTATATCCTAGGTCCATATATTTCAGCCACTCTGAAAGTGATTATTATTTCATACTCTTTGTTTCAGGCAGCCAGTACAGTTTTATCCTCAGCTGTGAGAGCCTCCTTTTTGAATATACATCACTTTGCTAGTTGTCATGGCCAAGTGCTACATACTCTGGATCAGGTGGCCCTTGACCTTCCTCCTTGCAGCTCTCTTTAACATGATCTTGAAGCCAGCGATCCAGAAGTTTAGGCTTTCTATTACACCTCCTTAGAGACCAGCTACAAGTCCACATAATTTTTCAGTTGAGGGCTTTTTTTCCCCCTTAAAGGCCTGATCATCTTCAGAAAAGTAAACACCAGCTCTTCAAGGAACTCGTCAATACAATCCCCTGGGAAACTTCCTCCAGGGAAGAGAGGACAGAACAGAGCTGGCAATTTTTTAAGGACATCTTCATGGAGCATGCAATTTAGTGATCCCCAGGCACAAGAGACTTGGCAGGGAAGGCAGGAGATTGAGTCTGGACCTGCTGGTCAAGCTAAAGGGCAAGAAGTATGTGCACAGGCAAAGGAAGCAAGAGCAGGTAACCTGGGAAGAGTACAGGGATGCAGTCCAATGGTACAGGAAGGGGGGGGAAGGCCAAGGTGAAGTTGGAACTGAACTTGGCAAGGGATGCAAAGAATAACTGGAATGAGTTCTACAGGTGGGTAGGGACTTTTTACAAGAGCATATAGTGACAGAACAAGGGGGAATGGCTTCAAACTGAAAGAGATTGGACATTAGGAAGAAATTCTTACTGTGAAAGTGGTGAGGCACTGGAGCACGTTGCCCAGAGAAGCTGGATAGAATAGAAGTGGATGCCCCATCCCTGGAAGTGTGCAAGTTGGATAGGGCCCGGAGCAACTTGTTCTAGTGGAAAGTGTCCCTGCCCATGGCCAGGGGGTCAGAACTTGATGGTGTTTAAGGTTCCTTCCAACCCTAACTGTTCCATGATTCTCTGAAGTGAAAGCTTTGTCCCTTTAACAGAAGCTGTTTAATCAGCTGGATACTGGCAGAAAACATCCTGAACATCTCCTTCAGTTTCTAATTTAGAACCACGAAGTGCATCATCAGCTATTCAGCAGAAAACAGCAGGAAAGCTTACTTGGGCTTTGAAGTACTCATCTGCTCTGTTACCATATAGATCATATTGAGTATATAGCAACACAGTGTACCCCAAAGGATGATGTGAGGGGAAAAGTAGGCAGAGGGAAGATGATTTTCAGGAAAAATAAGGGGTAGGAATTCCAGGGACAGCCCTTCTTTTGAGGAGATCCAGGTCTTCTCTGGAATCCTCTAAGAAAAGCATAGTTTCAAGCTGCCTTTGTTTAACTTAAAATACCCACAGAATCAAAGGGTCCATAGACCATTTACTACTGTATTAGAAATATTCCCACCACTAGGTGTCAGCCCAATTTAACATATGCATAAATTTCTTTAAATAAAATGTCACTTTTGTTTCACTTCAATCTTTTCACTACATAATGGAAATATTCATATATGTTTATATAATGCATATGTACATTTATAACACTCAAGTTGACTTTAAGGAACATACCTAACAATTTCAAAAAAGCATGTCAAATACCTAAAATCTTTTTGAAACTCAACTATAGCACCTGCTTTCAGAAAGGTATATTTCATAGAATCATTTAGAATGGAAAAGTCTTCTAAAACCATTGAGTTCAATCATTAGCCCAGCCCTGCCCAGTCTACCATTAACCATGCCCCTAAGGGCTACATGTCTTTTATATCCCCAGGGATGGTGAAATAACCACTTCCCTGGACTTCCTGTTCCAGGGCTTGACAGCCCTTTCAGGGAAGAAATTTTTCTCAATTTCCCATCTAAACCTCCCCTCTCATAACTTGAGGACATTTCCTCTAGTTCTATCACTTGCTCCTTGGAAAAAGACATTGAGCCCCATCTGGCAACAGCCTCCTTTCAGGCAGTTGTACAGTGTGATAAGGTCTCCCCTGAGCCTTCTTTTCTCCAGGCTAAATATCCCCAGCTCCCTCAGCTGCTCCTCCTAAGACTTGTGCTCCAGGCCCCCCACCAGCTTCACTGCCCTTCTCTGGACTTGCTCCAGCACACCAATGTCTTTCTTGCAGTGAGAGGCCCAAAACTGAACACAGGATTTGAGGCAGCCTCACCAGTGCTGAGTATGGGGCAATCGCTGCCCTGGTCCTGCTGGCCACGCTGTTTCTGATCCAGACCAGGATGCCACTGGCCTTCTTGGCCACTTGGGCACACACTGGCTCATTTTCAGCTGCTGTTGACCAGCACCCCCAAGGTCCTTTTCTACTGGGTAGATCTCCAACCGCTCTGCCCCAGCCTTCTGCATTCCATTGTTGAGGGGTTGTTGAGACCAAGGTGCAAGACTCAGCACTTGATCTTGTGGAACCTCATACAATTGTTCTTGGCCCATCAATCCTGTCCAGCCTGTCCAGTGTCCTCTGCAAAGCCTTCCTGCCCTCCAGCAGACCAACACTTCCACTTCAGGACCAACTGGTCGCAAACTGACAGGAAGCCCTAGATCCCCTTGTCCAGATCATTGATAAAGGTATTAGACAGGGCAGGTGCAAATACTGACCCCTGGGGAACATCACTTGTGCCCGGCCACCACCTGTGTGTGTCACCACTCACCACCACCCTCTGGGCCCAGCCATCAGCCAGTTTCCTACTCAGCAAAGAGAGTGCTTGTCTCTGGGCTTGCTGAGCCCCTTCATTTGGAATCTGTGAAGATGATGCATCTTCACATACAGAGAGCGGTGAATAAGTATGGGCCTATGGACAGTACTTAATCTTTTAAAAATTTAAATCCCTGATAGCTAAAATGAGAGCTGAAAAGGTTGAGGTAGAATACCTGCTCTGCCACTCTTTTCTGAAGCAAAGAATTCATTAACACCACAGAGCCCCTGCTGGTTACAACATAAAAGCAGAGGGATCATTTATCAGCATTTTGTCCAAGGGGGAAGCAAATAATTGTCATATCACTTCTGAACAGGCTCTATCTGAGCACTTTCTGTCATTCAAATTAACACCACCCCCTCTCCAGCTGCAGGGTTAAAACAGAATGGGGATGTAATACTGGAAAGAACATTTATTCAGAGTATTATGCCTTCAGTGATAAATATGCATGGGCTCTTCAAAGCATATTTCAAAACCAAAAAAAGGTAGTTATAAAGTCTCGTGTAATTAAATTTTCATTCTGCTCTCTAGAGGAAGCATGAATAAAAAAATGGACCTGACTGACATTGCTCTCTGTCAAAAATAGCTTGCAAAGGAGAGTCTCCAGGCAATACCCAGCACAGCTTCCCCAGGCTCACCAGGAGCTGTAAAGCACTGCGAATAAAATAATAGGAGAGCAGGAAGAGGGGGAAAAAAACAACAAGAGACAAACAAAAACACACTCATAAAACAAAACTAAACAAAAAAACACTCAGAACCTCCCCTACAAAACCCCAAACTCATTCTCAAATACATTCCCCCCCAAAAAAACCAAACAGGAAGAAAATCCAAAGAGAATTCCACCCCCAAAAAGCCCAACTGAACCAGCAATGATCCAGGGAAAAGAACTGTTCCAGGAAAACATCTTCCTTCCCAGCAATGCAGAAACAACAGCCTACAGTCTTTCCTTGCACACAGCCTCCCTCTCCTGTCAAAAAGGTGAAGTTTCAGTTCTGAAATATACTTGTATCACACTGCAGCATACAGTCCTTTCACAGCTGACCCAGAATCTCTCTCTGCATCCTGATATCTCACCCTACAAGCACCAAAGGAGACTTAAATCAGTGTCAACACGAAAGCTAGGAAGGATGAAGAAATGAGGGAACTGCTACACAGCTGACAGCAAAAGCCAGTCAGAGATGGCTAATGTCAAGGGCAGACTGAATTAAAACATGAAGCAGAAAATTTTATTCTAAATATGAAAATGTGTGTAGCCAAGAGAGGGAACTGGGCCCAAGACAAGAAAATTATTTTCAGAAGAGATGTGAGAGATGACTGGCAACAAGAGGTAAAAATGGCCCCTTTACAACCCAAACCAACCTGGAGCTCCAACCTGGATTTAATTTCTGAAACAAATCCTAGGAATGGGATGAGCCTTAGACCCAGGAATGGGCCATAACTCAGACAAAAACAGTTCTCGTGGGTCTTCTGGTGTGTTTTTTAGTGGTTTGTACCTTCCTTTGGAGTCCCCTTTGCAGCCTTACTCCAACAGAAGCTCCTACCCCAATCAACTTCTACATGGAGCTAAAACAAAATACAGTTACAGTAGACTCAAATCTAACATTGTGTTCACTTAGAAAGTTTCTGTAAGGGTCAATGCATCCTTCATTCATACATAACATTACACTGGATGATGAGGCCATGGAAATTGCTATATCAAACCAGAATACTATGATGTGGAATTATAGTCTGTGGCCAAAAAGAAATGGAGTCTCTGTTCTTGGAGGTATTTAAAAAAAAAGACTTGATGTGACACTTAGTGCCATGGTTTAGTTGACAAGGTGGTGTTAGTCACAGGTTGGACTCAATGATCTCAAAGGTCCTCTCCAACCCAGTTAATTCTGTGACTGTACAGTCTTTTCAAAAACTGTGTGCATAAAACAACACATCGCATTACAGCTGATAGAGAACAGAAGATGTGGAATAAACACACTGAGACCCAACAGAAAAAGAACAAATTGTTTAAATTGGTTAAAGATCTGGGGCCCTTTGTTGTGGTCTTCATGGTAAGCCATCCACACTCACTGATGGAATATTAGGAAGAGGTCAGAAATATATGAAACTTCCAGAGCAGAAAAACCTTTAAGAGGTGCTCCAGAGGTAAATTCCTTTGCCCTTTTCTCATGTTCTGATAACAATGACATTCATATAACTACAGTTTACTATCAGAGCTCAATTTTCCTGCCAGACGTCAACACAAGACAGCTCAGTAACAATCTCTAATCAATTCTACAGACCATACAATGGTTTGGGTTGGAAGGGGACCATGAAACCATCTTGCTCAAACCTTCCTTCTGTGGGACAGGGTATTTTCCACTACACCAGATTGCTCAGAGCCACATCCAATCTGGCCTTGAGCACCCCCAGGGATGGGACATTCATAACTTCACCAGGCAGTCTGTTAGAGTGCCTCACCATCCCTATAGTAAAGAATTTTTTCCTAGTATTCAGTCTAAACTTATTGTCTTTGAATTTGAACTCATTCTCCCCATTCATTCTGGTGAAGATATATTAATATTGTCATTGGATTTTCCTAGAAAAAATATTGGAAAACTAGAATATGGATGCTTACCAAGGCTACCTCATTCTTTCCATTCTCCTCTTGTATAACTAACTAATACACTTCAGAAGACTTTTGTGAAACTCTACCAGACTTCCAGAGACTTAGCAGAAGCTGGCACGTTCTCCAACCAGCACTCCAGGGAACTGCTACCTGCAGAGGAATGAACCTTGGGAGACACGTTGCAAGATCAGTGTTTCAGACACCTGATCTCTAGAAGCTAGTTCCTGTATTATTCAGGAACCTCAGAAACACTAGCACAGTTTTTTATTCTTTGCCAACATAGGTGGAAATAAGAGGAAATATTAACTCAGGCTCAAGCTGTCTAGCTCAGGAATCTACAATTTCAACAAATTACTTACTGAAGGAACTACAAGTGATCCAGGACTTCAAGACATCTGAGAGCTGGAATAAGCAGAGAGACTTCAACTCCACAATATTTACTATCAAGGTGGGTAGAAGATACACACTGAAGATTTCAGACATCTGTGCTTTCAGGCAAGTGTAATGTAGTGGGGACCAAAAAGGACTGTAGTGGGTTAACCCAATCTGGACACCAGCTTCTCAGCAAAGCCACTCTTTAACTCACCTCCTTATCTTGAGTGGGAGATAAAATACAGCAAAAGGCTCCCGCGTCAAGATAAAGACAGGGAGAGGTCACTCACCAATTCACCATTACAGGCAAAACAGACTTAACTGGGGGAAATGAGTTTATTGCCAAACAAATCAGAGTAGGGCAATTAGAGATGGAAATGAAGTATTAAAACACCTTCACCTCACCCCTCCCTTCTGCCAAGGCTCAACTCCACACCCTTCCACAGGGCACAGCCTTTCAGGAACAGACTGCCCCAGTGTAGGTATAGCACAGGGTCACAGATCCTCGCCCCCAAAGCTCATCCCACCCATAAATCAAACCCACCCATTCCACACCGCGCCGGTTCCTGCATGGAGGCGCT
>VYXF01000459.1:1500010-1592784 GCA_013397295.1 Polioptila caerulea
GGGGAGGCCGTGGCGGGGGAGGAGCAAGCCCTGAGGAAGCTGGTCGTCCGGCTCCAAAACGTCCAGGAGAGGAAGCGGCTGGAGACGCTGGTGCAGACACTGAGCGACCTGCTGGAGCTGGCGGCCCGGCAGAGCGGTGAGCGCCCTGCCCTGCCCTGCCTTGCCCTGTCCCGCCCGCCGCCGGTCGCTAACGCGGTCTCTCCTGTCTGTCTGTGTCCCCCCACAGCTCCCCGGCTCTTCAGCGGCAAAAACGTCCACGTGCCCCTGCTGCTGGTGGTGGATCTGTACCCGGGAGCGGCGGGCGTGCAGCAGGTCAGGGGCAGGGCGGGACGGGGGCCGGGGCCGCTTCCTCCGCTCCGGCTGCGCTCCGCGGGATGAGCTTCCTTCCCGGGATAAAAGTACTTGTTCCGCTTGATGATTTCTCCTTAACTTGCTGTCTGTCTTCTGGGCCGCTTCGTGGAGTGCTCTGAGCTGTAGAAGGGCGCTGTCACCGCTGGCATTTAAAGGGACCAAGCGTTCCAACTTATTGCAGACGCCGCTGGCTGCGTCTCTGTCTTTACCGGCAGAAGAAGAAAATAGAAAGTAAAGAAATAGAAAGTAAAAATTAAGCCATGTGAATACTGTGTAACGTAGGATTCTAAGTTACCAATAATGTTACCTAATATAATTTTGACGCTTCCATATTGAAATTTGCCACGGTTAGACAAACTTCCAAAAAGTACGATTTTATACTATGAATTCATATATATGTAGCCATATCCTTGAGACTTGTGCTAGCACAGTTTTTTTTAAGGCAAGGGGAATATTTTGGCTAAGAGTAAGTTCTGTAATTTAGGGTTCTGCCTGCCTGGTCCTGTAATTTGACATTGGCCCATTTGGACTAGGTGTGGTACTTGCACAATTTGATGTTATACTTATGGTACAGCTGCCAGACTTGTCATACGAAACAGCTCCTTCCTGGCAGGCATATATTAAATTTCTGACTATGCTATGTATAGAGGATGTTTATAAGCTCCAGATTTCACTTGATAATATATTTTTTAATTATTATTTATATAGTTACGATATTTTGGGCATGTTTTGGGGTTTTTCCAATTCAGCTGGAAGGTAAAGCATTAATTATATTGCAGATGCCTCTTAAATAATAATATATTTTAAGGTTTTGGGTTTAGGGGGTTTTCTGTGTACCAGACCTTAGCTAGAGGTCAAAAGCCCAAAATCCAGATTAAGTATGAAATTGTATTTCTGTAGTGGTTAATCTCTGAAATAACAGTGATCTCAGGTTTTCTTTGAAGACTAAATATTTGTGCAGTGTCTTAAGGTTTTACTTATTTTACTGTTTGATTGTCAGGTTATTAACAAATGCAGGAACATGAATCAGCAGTTATTTTCAAGATAAAGCATGTTAGATATACAACACTTTATAAAACCTCTGCCCAGAAGTCTAAATTTGGAAGTAAACATCAATCACCTACAAGAAGTAGGTGTGAAGTGATAGTACAAGACTCTCAGAATTGCATAAGGAAGATAGTGATTAATTTTCATTTTAACTTTCTTAAAGTACCTCATTCTAATGCAGAACTTTAAAGTTAATTTTAATCTTCTACCTGCCTACATTTGCAGTCATACTGTGTTTCAGTTAAGTTCTGGACCTTCTTTGCATTATTATGTTGTGTTGCAGTGGGAAATTCATAGCCAGTGCAAAGCTCAAATCCTCATAAAATATCTTGGGCAGCTCTTCTTTCACATTCAGTTCTGAAGTTTACAAACATTCACATTATGTAAGTAGAGCTCTGTTTTCTTGCTTCATTCACTACTATTTGTTTGTTATCTTTGTGAATAAATTCTCACTTTACAGCAGTGGTGAAGTAATGAGGTCCTGATTTCAGTGCAGTCTCTTTGCAGTATTAATGATTTTTAAAATTGACTAAATAATCAATTATCCTCCTTTTACTTTTGGCATTATAAAAATATTGACTCATATAAGAGAATAAACACAGTCAGAAACATACCTGAAATGAGAATTTTCTTTACCTCCCCTCCTTAACTGGTTGCAAAGCATCCTGGTTTGCTGCTGTTCCACTAACTTGTACAGGGTTAATTTGCCTGGTAGATCAATATTGCAAATACTGGCCCAAGTCAGACTGCAGGCATAAACCCTGCAAGCTCCTTCAGAAACAGGAAGGTACTGATATGGAAAGCCAGTAGTTCCTGCAAGTAAAATATGTCTTGAAGTAAATAGCTTAGTTTTCTATAGTTTCTCTGGCAGCAATTGGAACAGCTTAGAAACTCTAGAGCAAAATATGAGTGCACTTGAGTAAAGAGCAGTCAGCAGAACTTTATTGTCTTACACAGATGGTGGGACCTAATGTAATATAAATTAATTGCATGCTGGCAACAAAAAGGGTCTGATTTAAATATAATGAGTTTCTGTGCTGCTACCAAGTATTTCTGTATATAGGGACCTGTAAAGTCTTTATAAGGACATCTTTGCTTTATTTCCCTTCCCTGTAACCTTTAGAATTTCTGTTATTTAAAAGACCCTTACTTTCTTACTTAATTATCAAACAGCTAATACGTGTTCTGTCACTTCAGGTTGTGATTTTAGTATTGTAAAATAGACCACATATGAGCAGGTCAGATGTTTCTGTTGGTCTTCTCTGGATCCACAGTTCTGAAAAATGTTTGTCAATACTTGGAGTCCTAACAATCCAAATAAAATGTTCAATGGGAATATAAAATTTATCCAAAGCAGTTAATATTGAAAGGATTTTTCTAAAGTAATTAAGTTTTCATCAGATTCTAAATTTTATAAGAACAGTTAGGATGCCCTTATAAAATAGGACTTCTAAAATAAAATATTTTCTAAGGAATAGGCAGTTTATCAGTTAATAGTCACTTCTACAATGTTTTTGAAATTTGTACATGATTGACTGTCACCCATAAACTTTATTTTGCTTGGAATATGGAAGATTAGGGAATTACATATCCTCATCTTGGACTGATGAAGACTATTCATTGTACCTTCACTTAGTAAGGACTCAGTTACACAGACCAGCCTGAATGTCCATAGTGAGTGAATATTTAGTCTCATGCAGGGCAAGGCAGCTTGCTGTCCAAGGAAGAGAAGTGCATGGAAATTGGCTCAGAGTCAAGCTCAATCTGCAGACATTAATGTTGTAATTGGCTTAAAATGTTTGTCTCTGCAAATCTAAACTGGAACAGAAACAAAAGTACTGCAGGTATGGGCTATGCTCACACTGCAACCAAGTATGTGAAAGCCAAAAGTGGAATTCCAGTCCCCAGGGAGCTGTGTCACCTTTTGCACACTCTACAAAGCTGTCAGGAGAGCTGTCTAGATTCAAGCTTATGCTATTTCTCTGGGTGACTCTACACTACCAGACTTGTAATTCCATGTCTCCAGTCTTACTGATTGCAGGGTTAGGGATCATGCACTTTATATGAACTTTGCTGTTAAACTCTTTGGAGGTAGCCATTTACATTCCTGTTGGCTGTCCCATCTTGACCTCTTTGCTTTACATAACTCTTCTGTGAAAAAGTGATCCAGATAGGCACAGAGTCTTTGTGACATTCTATCTTCTGCCTTGACTCTAAAAGCACAGAGACCTGCTTCCACCTTTTTATTTACTGCTTCATCTTGACTTTTGACATTTCACAGTTCACTACTTTCTTTCAATATAGAAGGATTTTCTTTCATCAGTTATTTCTTTGTGTATGGATTTTGCTTACTGTTTCCTCACTGCAGCCTATTCAGTCATATCAGCCTGATTTCTCTATAACAGAAGAGAGCAGATTTCTCTATTACAGAAGATCAAAGAGGAGCATTTTTAGCTTTTGGCATTATTTACAGGTGTTTGAAAGACAAAGAATTTGCATAGGATGGAACAGGTATTTACTAAGAATGAATACATTTGGTTTAGTTGTCTTTCACTCCTTATGATCTCAAAATTTCTACTGCCTTCATTATGTTTTGAAAGCACACAGTACTAAGGGTTGGTGTCAAGAATATGAAATGTATGGTAATTCTTTATGTATCTCATTCCCATTTAAAACATTAAAGCAAAAGTAGTTTCTTGAAGACCTTTAAAAACCTGGACTTTATCCTTACAATTTGCAATTAAATGGCAAGTTCTTATGAAAACACACATTTTTCATTAAAGCTGAACCACCTGTAATAGTGCAGGGATTTTCCCTGGCCAGTGATAACATACTGTGGATCACATAATATGTTTCTGTCAGCAACTCATTTAACTGTGTGCCCTTTATCCTCAAGTAGTGCTGAAGCAGATTGAGAATGTGTTCCTGCAAGCAATGCAGTCAGAATCATTAGCATATGTTTTACTTCATCTTTTAACTTTTCATGCCATTTGTCTTGTGTTAATTATTTTCCCTTACTGATTTAGCTAGGTAACAGAACAACTGTCTTGCAAAAGCCAAGGATATTAGAAGACAATGTAGAAGTTCCAATTAGAATATCTATTCTAAAATAGCTGCATTTTTGTTTTACAGATGGGCTGGTCACTTCTTTGTAAATTAATAGAAATTTGTCCAAGTACTCTACAAAATATAGCTCCTAAGGATGTTGGGAAGGACTGGGAAGTACTGGGTGTTCACCAGTAAGTATATTGTATACAAAGAATCTGCCAGAATGCTTGGTCATTTTGGCAGCATATATATGCAATGAAATATATCAAGTTATTACATCAGCTTTTTTGTGCATTTCTTCAGCCTTCAGAATGTGACACACACAAACAGGGATCTTGTCTGTGTATTTAAATAACTGGTGCAGAAAGTAAAGGAGATTGAGCCAGGCTTTTTTTAGTGACACTCTGACAGAATGAGAAGCAAAGGGCCCAAATTGAAATATAGGAAATTCCATTTACCAAAAAAAAAAAAAAATCCTAAGTAACCTTTTTGGCAAGAGGCAGTATTACCTGGATGTTCATGTGTCTTTTTTCAAATGTGAGGAATTATATCTACAAACCTAAAGTAGTGTAAATCAAGAAGAGGTTTTGTCACATCTGTTATTATTGTCTTAAAGGTAAGTATTTCCCCTGATCACCTCAACTACATGTGAATTCAGTGGATACAATTACCTTCGGAAGGGGTGGTTTGTTTTCTTTTTAGTAAATGGAGCAAATTGTGATTTGGGCTGGCTCAGCTCTTGTCCATCAGCTGTCAAAGGAGCCCTAAGCAAGTGTTTTCTGGATGTCTGTGGTTAGATGGGATGAACACCCGTAGGTTGGCTGAATTGTTGCCCAGTAGCACAAATGCTTATTGTAGATGTAGGCACAATGCACGTGGGGTTTGGTCTGGGGGCTTGGTTAGGTGTTCTCACTCTTGGACAGATTGCTGCCTTCAGGGCTGATAATGACAGCAAGCACAGCCTTATAACTCCATAGTCCTCCCCACACCCTTCCTTGGAAAGGTTGCTATTGAAGAGAGCATGAAAATGCATTTTGATCTTGTGTGTGTGGGGTTTGTTTATCTGTTTTATAGTGGCTAGACTACATGATCAGTAGGAGAACAAACTGCCTTGAAAGATGTGTTGGCAGTTTTTGTTAGAAAGCAAAAGTAGTTTGGGTTGCTTTTCATGAGCAAGAAATAACTGAGCTGAAGCTGCAAGTGCTTGTTACAATTTCTTTGGCAGCTTAAAAGCTTGTTAATTGACTGAAAGTTATCCTGAGAGCCACTCATTCTCAGGTCCCAGAAAAATCACTTTCTGGGCCTGGTCTTTCCCACAGCCTCACAGCGCCCACACAGAGTGTGCTGTTAACAAAGCATCCTTTTCAAACTCAGACTTCACTAAAGATCTGATGATAGCCTTGCTGTACATGATTCCTTCTCAGCACCAATATTTTAGCCAGCTGTGTATCCCTGTCTGACATGCTGACAGTTTTCCTTGCTGTGGAGAGTCTCAGTGGAGGAGTGGGCCCAGGCATTTCTGTCAGTGCCAAAGGCTGAGCAAGCCAGTTAAATTATGAATCAGGTTCCTTGAGCATGGATTGAACTAGAATTGCAGTGAATCAACACCATAATGAATCCATCCTGTTTATAGCAAGGCAGGAAACAGTTACAATAGAGAAGAAAAGGTCATTTTTTTTCAGGATATTTTCCCTTTTGTGTATGTAACTATTTTTGGAGAATAGGAATATTAAACTAGAAACAGCATTTCTTTCTTTTGTCTCTCAGCTGTGATCCAACTTGACTACACTGCAATTATATTTACAAATGGTAGTTTTCTATTGATTTGGACAGACAGTGTAATAAATAATTAAGTAGTTGCTATCACTGTGAAGAAAAACACTGAAGGAAATTCTCTATTTGCACTTTTTCCACAAGCTTAAATTGACTTTAGGAGATGTTTTGTATGTCTTATGTTAAACTTTCCTACAGTAGAAGAAGTTTAGAAAGGTTTACATCCTTCTTCTTGGTTATACCTGAAATGAGAGGATGTATAGGAGGGAATTCTCTAAAGGTAAATTTAGAAAATTGGTGTTATACCTGTAACTGATGTTATACCTCTCATCAGATTTTGCCTCTTGTGTCTACTTTGGTCATCATAGCTACAACCTTAGTGCTTCAACAGAGGAGAGAGGAACTAGCAGCATCATAGTATGAAGGGAAAACAGTGATACATTCATTCCAGCTTATAAATTTAGACTTCAGCAAGGTAAACAACATCACTGCCAGAGCAGGGGTATGAAATTTGGGTGAAACTTCAAGTGCTGCTTATGTTTTTCAAGACAGGTCAAGAATATCAACTAAAGTATCATAAGCTACTGCAAAATCTATTTTTATTAGATATTTTATATGCTATATATATTCACATTTGAAGATTATTAAAATTGCAGAATCAAGCTCTCTAAAAGAAGGAAAAGTTTAAAAAGTTCCTTTAGTTTTTTGTATGTAAGTCTTTGCAATTTAATTTTTAATTACAGAGTTCCCTTCCATTTTGAGATATGCTTCATTCAGTGTGATACCTATGCTTTTAATTTTTTTTTTAAGAGGTGTTACAGATTTTTAGTCATTATTTTACAGATAGTAGTTTGAGTAAAGTATGTTAAAAATATCTACTGATTTTTAAATGCCCAGATTAATACACAACCTGAATTTTGCAGTACTTGGCCTTGTTTGGCTCTCTCTGTTTAACAAGTCAGAACAGACTTACAGAAAGTACAGAGTGGACAACTGGCAGTCTAGGAAATCTTTCTTTTTAGTGATTTGTTCAGCATCAACTAAGTGCTGTAGGGCTGAAACATAGGGTAGAGTTCATCAAGATGCTGTTCAGGTTCTCCAGCTGGGGAACTGCTGCTTCTCTTCTGCCAAACCCTTGGTTGTTCAGTGTCACTGAGCTCTCGCTGCAAGCAGAGCAGTGCTGTGCAGTTCACACTCCATGGTGCTCCACAGACTGGTGCTCTGGGGAGTAACCACCTCCTAAATGACCCTGCAGAGTTAATGTATATAACTGACTAAAATTTAAAGTCAATTGGGTAAATTATACATCAGTATTTTAATGAACTATGATCATAGTTGAAATTCCAATGTAACTTCATCGGTAACTTGAAAAAATATAAACTGAAATAGAAATTTTTTATAAAAATTATTTGAGAGCTTTTCAAGGTTTTGCTAATTTCTGTAACTACTGTTTTTTAAGTAATTGTTTGATGAAAATTTGTGTGTGTCAATATTTCTGTAGATATAACTCTTTTTTCTTTTTTTTTTCTTGTCTTTAATTTTAGGCAGATTCTTAAAATGCTTACAGTCCACAAAGGAAATATAAATCTTTCAGTAATAGGACTAAAAGCATTAAATCTACTCCTCATGTCAGGTATGGTGTGCTTTACTTCCCTATTTCATCTTAGCCTTTAAACCACAGAGCTGATAGGAAGTGTGTGACTGTACATGGCAGACTGGATTTTTCTCTGTTTTACTCCATGAAGTAACTTGTCAGTTGTACTTGTATACAAAACAATAAGAGTGCTATTTTGCACCTTTTTAGAACTGTCTTGGTGGTAAAGTTTTAGAACATCAGTGCTATTGTAAAATGCTGCCTTAAGAGAAAACTTTGTCATGGGTTATACAAAGCTGGATTTGAACTGTCAGAGTTAACTTTAAGGATAGTATTAAAGAATTTTGGATTTTCGGTGTTTCAATGAAAGTATTGAGAAATAATCAGTGCAACATGTAATCTCTTCTGCTGTTCAGACATAATTGCTTTCCTGATCTTGGAAGAAGAGGTGGATGTGTTTTCCTTGGTATTTAATGCCATGCACACCTTCCCTAAAAATGAAGAGATCCAGCAGCATGGATGTAAAGCATTACACAAACTTTTTGAGAAAGGTATTTTATCTTGTAGTTTATGCCATTAGTAAAATGTATTGACTGGGAGGGATGACAGATATTAATTTGAATGCATTAAATTAATTTTTGCATTCCAGATTGGTTTGTGGATTATGTCTATTCTTAAATGAACAAGCAAAAAATAGGCTTTCCAAGCAATATCACAAATTTTATAAATTAGAGCAATGAATATGAGATCTTCAAAGAAATAAAAATATCCCTTAATTTCTGACTCCACACTTAACTGAAAGATGGAATTTAACATTAGTCAGTGACTGGAATAAAGAATAGTGACATTTGATTTTAATTATCAAAAACAGGATTCTGTATTTAAAGACTGATAAATTTTAGTAACGTGAACAATTCTAAAATCAAGCAAAATGTTTGTACTTCAGAAAAAATACTTTGTTCTGCTTTTTACCCTGACAATGCTAAAAGATGATTGTATGTCCATACAATATTCCCATTTATTCTGAAAAGTGAAGTCACCATGTATTGAATTTTTGCAGAAATCTCAGGAACTGTGCACATTATGTCCAGAAGTTCCTTTGTTTTGAATTGAGTTTCTTGATTCAAAATAAATATTGAGAAATGCTCTCACTCTGCTGTACTCCTTTGCTTCAAAGATTCTCTTCTTCAAAGTTCTTCAGATTGGTTCTTTTTGGCATCATTCTATATTGCTTTTTAAAGTCTTTCTCCCACGTGTGTGCTTGGAATCATCTTCTCTGTTCCTTTTCCTCTTCCTGTCCCTAAATACTTTTGCCCTATATTTTCTCTTCATTCTCCACAAAAGTCTAAACTTTTTATGTTTTCTCTGTGTGTTTTTTCTAAGTGCCAGATGTTCACTGATCTGGCTGCAGGTACAGACCTGCATATCTTCTTCTTTATAGCAGCACCAATGTGTCAAGCTCCTAGGCTGCTCCTGCCTCATTTTCTCTACCTCTGAGCCACCTTGTCAGTTTTTGTTATGTGGATGTTTGCATAACCTTATCTTGAACCAGATTCAGAAAACAAGTCTGCTTGTGAAATTTAGAAGGTGCTCTTTCTCATCCTGGGTCACTATCTGGTTCATTGCACAGCCACACAGTTATATCAGTATGCATAACAAGGGCTAGGAAAGGAAAAAACTTAAGCCACTAGGCTAAGATATTATTAAAGCGTGGTTTTATAGAGAAAAAAGTCCATTATAAAAGAAAATTAATATTAGAGTATGCAAAATGGCATTCCCTATTTTTTTTTTCACTGTATGCTTAGCTTTTCCCTCACTTCTGTACTGCCTGTGGAAACTTGTTTTGGGCTACCATTTCTGTGAAAAAGGCTAAAAGATTTCTAAAATACAGATTCACAAGGCAGCATTTTAAAGTCAGAACTCAATTACATAATGTGTAAGCTTGAAAAAGGTTTTTATAAAGTAGCTCAGTTTTTAGTTAGGAAAGCCATAATCATGAAAGATTATGTGTATGGAGAGTACTTTACTTTCTGTGAAACATAGAAAATAAATATAAGGAAACTTGATAAAAACAGTCATCTTTTCTCATGATGTACAGGGATACGAATTATTTCCTCAAAATATACTGTATCTCTTACCTTTCAATTTAGTTCCAGAAGAGCAGCTGACTGAATTTGTTGAAAGCAAAGACCATATGATTATACTGAATGTATTTAAAGAGTTTCCAGAGAAAGAAGAGGTGATTCTTCCTGCACTTTATTCATTACATTCCTTAGCTGGGCCACGTAAGTATTAGAAGTTATTTTCAATTCCTTTTCTCCCACAGTGTGCATCAGCTCATGCTTTCTGTGATTGTAAAAATTAATCTTTATGTGGTTGCAAAAGGTCCTTGAGAACTGGTTGGGAGTTGCCAGACAAATCACCTTCCTGTTTTCTTTGGGAAATAACTTTTTTTTTAAATGGGATAATTTTAATGTTTAACTATTAAAGCAGAAATCTCTCCTAAACATAAAAATACTTGCTTCCACTTGGAGTAAGTGGTAGCAAAGAGGCTTATGGTTGCAGAGACTGAAGTTCAAGACCCTGCCCTGTCATCTTTTATTACTTGAAAAATAAGATATATTTATTGACTAAATAAATCTTCAATGAGTTCAGGTCACAGGTAAAGAATATTCTTGGCAAAGTCTGTCCCACAAAGGGAAAATTGCCCGTACAAATTCAGTGGCCAGGCCTGGGAGAAGATACCTGAATTCAGACACCTGCTGTGGTCATTCAGTGGTGGCTGCAGTGGTGAGCATTGGTAGCTCTGTGCAGGTGGTTTACAGTGTCCTCAGGTGTTGTGCAGTAAGAAAATGTTTTTGTTACCTCTTCTCTTCCAGTAACAGCAGTCCCTGTTCTATGCAAAATCAGATCCTGAGAAATGTGTTTGATGATTTGTGTCAATTTGTTGACAGCAATCTGATCTTGTTGACACAGAGAAAGCTTTTGTCAGCTTCCTGCTGACAAGTTTTGGGAAGCATAGAGTAGGGTTCTGCTCTCCATGTCTTTCATGAGGTGCATAATGTTGTACCTCCTGCTAAAGTGTTTACTTACAAAGCTTTGCTTGTACGTCCTATCTGGTTCTATAGGAAATGTAGATAAATATAAAATATAAATAAATAAATGTCCACTGAACAAGAACTAGACTGGAGTGTCCTGCATTTCATCAGACTCCAAGCTATCTAGTTCCTGTTTCTCAAAATTCTTGCTGTTTCAGTTTGTGTTTAAAAAGTTTACTATTCCTTGAATCAGAAACAATTTTACCCGAGCCCAGAATGTACTGCTGTTTTCTAGGGAAGAGGATGCCAGCTTTTAATTCCTTTTTAAAACAGTAAATAGTTATACAAAGTGTAACAAGAGAAGGCATGAAAAAGACCTGCTCTAAAGTAGGTTTTTAATACTCTCTGTATTTCTAATATGAAAGATTGAAAATAGCCAGAGGAACAGAGACTAATTGCACATGAATGTGCAAAGCTGGTATTCATACTCTTGGTTGGTGACATCCCTTAAAAATTCAATGAAATATATTCCTTTAAGGCCACCACGGAGAAGATAATTCAGTATAAGTACACACAACTTACCCAGTAGCAGAATGTCTCCCCACACCCTGAAGTTCAAGTCTCTATTCTGAATGAGTACCTCACTATGAGTGCCTTCTTTCATTAAAACATACTTTGACTTAGTTCTGGCTAATGTCATAAGAAATTGTAGGATAAGGGTTTATTCCAGTGCTGTACAGGAACTCTTAAATCTCAGTAGTATTTGTGGCATGAGAAAAACACTTTGCTGTTGGCTGTCCTCCAAAGTGGAGTGGTGGCTCACAGAATGTTACCCATCTAAATGGCAGGCATAGGGAGCCTGCCAGGCTTGAGCTCCTGTTTTGTAGGGAGAAACAGTCACCTCAAGAGAAAATTTACCTAACCCTAAACCAGCTGTGATGAGTCGCCATACAGAGTGCTCAGATCTCGTCATCAATTGTTGAGAGAACCTAGATGACCAAGTTTCGGTGGTTAAGATTAAATGAGATCTGTTCCACCTCTTTTTGTCTAGCTTGTTCTGGGAAACAGTGACTCCCTGCAGATGTGCCATTGCTTGGATCTTGCAGATTTCAGCGTGCAATTCGTAATGCTGTCTCTGTAGTGATCAGTTTTGGAATTGTCTGATTATTTTACTATATTCACAAGTATCACCTTTGAAATCATAACTTACTGTGGAATGTTGCAATACTGTCTTGTGGAATGTGTGTTTAGAGTTGAGAATGTCATGACAAATCACTGTCCTATTAAAGCATTGTGAAAGGTACCTTCCTTCACTATCAAATAGAGTGTTTCAGAAATGCTTCCTACTCAGAGCTTGCTTTTTCATCTGGTAGGTTGTAATTATTTAATATTTAGAGATGTATTATTTTAAAGATTTGCTGCTCTTTTAAAAAGGGTAATTGTAAGGTAAAAGTTGTGAATATTTCTCTTATGTTGTATCCAGAGAAGCCAAGCTGTTGAAAGAACAATTAAGAAAATTTATAGAACTCAGCAGAGTAATGCTAACTCCCTTTGAGTTGGTGATAGGATTCCCTTTCATTCATTTAGGCCAGGATTTTGGCCAAGATTTCTTGGGTTCATATTCTGTCTCATGCCCTGGATAGAAATACTACAAGGATGCTTTCATACACTGTGTTTTAACTACCATGATGCTACTATATGTGGGATCACTCTGTCCTCAGTTGGAAGGGATACATTCTGTCTTTGTATGGGCTCACATGATTGTCCTGTTGGTTTCAGTATCTGAGTAATAGACAGTAAACAGGGTAAAAGAGAGGGACCAAGCTCTGGCACAGTTTTCTTGGAGGGGCTGTGAACTTTCCATCCTTGGAAGTACTCAGAAGCCATCTGGACAACCTGCTGTGGGCAGCCCTGCTTGAACACGTGGGTTGGACGTGGTGACCTTTTAGCTGTGCCTTCCAACATCAGGCTTCTGTGGTTCTGTGAAATACAGGGTGTGCAATGGCTTTCAAAATATTGCAGGAACATTAGATGAAACTTAGGGTTTCAGTGCCCTAAGTACACAGCAGGTGTACAGTAGAACTAACTTATATGAAAATAATTACTTCCTAACTTGCCCCCTAAAAAAAGAAGGAAAACTCAGAATACATTATTAAATCAAATAAATTGCTACAGAATAAATTTTATGAGAAAAAAATTAAATTATTTCTTAATTTTATGCCCCTGGGAATATTATTGAAATACTGTAAAATGTTAAAAACACCATTTATAAGATTTATAGTATTTATAGAACAGTTTGTTTACATTTAAGAAAAAAGCTACCTAAGATTAGTTTGGGAGGAGGTTTCTGTTACAGAATGGCCTGATACAGAATGGGAGAAAACCAAAAATGTTAATCTGAATTTCAACTGCACAATGAAAACCACTGGCTAGATAGGAAGAAAAATCCTAGCAGTTAATTATCATTCTCTCAGTGAGAAATAATTGTTTTCATGAATAATTTCCAATGTTCATCACCATTTATGTCTTTTATGGCCATATCAAGAAATAAAGCCACCTTTCTTTGAAGATACAAGGTGAAAACCACAATATAGTCACAGTTCTCTAAATAAATCTGTTTAACTAAAGTCTGAATTAGAAACCCGTCAAGTTTTTTTTCCTCTCTCTCTAAAGCAGCAGTTTTTGTCTCGGTTTCTTTCTTTAGCCAGCAATGTTGAAGTGCTCATGTCGGGAAATGTTCGCTGCTACAATGTTATAGTGGAAATGATGAAAAGTTTCCCCAGCAGTGAAACAGTTCAGGAAGTGAGTTGCTGTTTGTTGCACAAGCTTACATTGGGTAAGTTCACAAAGTTGTTTATATAAAGTCAGCTTATTCTGACTGTGTAAGAGTTGGAGTTAACTGGGAGCATTACATGTAACAGCTGGTATTCCAGCAAATCCTCAGGGTGGTGCATAGATCCTTGTGTCTAATGATGCAAAACCCTGGCCACAGTCAATATGGTGTCCTTATGTGGTAAATGGAAATAGCAATGAGAAAGTGCCATAAAATACTCGAGTTATGGGGAAGTAATGAGGGTGAGAAGCACAACAGGAGAATGGGAAATCAGTAGGCCCAATTCTGTGTAAAGTTACTGTAGAAAAGAAGAAAATTACTTAGAGATTTCATTTTTTGAAGTGCCAGTGGTGAATGTGTGAGAAAAAACCTGGTGCTACAGGATTAGTAGACAAGTATTCTCTAAAACTCTAGTTTTCCTCCTTGCAATGCATTTATCTTCAGAGACCTGTGCTGTGTTCCTGACAGTGATGATGTCTGTCTTGGGGCCCCCCTGTGCTGCAGCAGTGAATGAATCACTGGGTTCTGGACTTGCCTTGACTTGAGCAAAAGTACTTTGGTTGTCTGGGCTAAAATGGGCTGGTGTCACACCAACAGAAATTATGTCAGTGGTAAAATTTGTGCCTCTTAGCAGCTCTGTTCTCACACTTGCGACTCTAATAAATCCATTTGAGCACTTGCCAAGAGCCTCATAGTAGGAAGTTCAAATGAAAATAAATATGTTTTTCCCCCTGCTGCATACAAACCCATTGTGAGGAGCTGCCTGAGCAGCCTTCACTCCATGGCTGGTTTTTCTTCATCAAGAGTTAGACTTCCCAGTTTTTGCAGGTGATGGCCTGAAGCTACTGCAGATGCTGTTACCCGCACATTTGACTTCCAAAAGTAAAGTCAGTCCCATCCTTTCACCATCTGTTTCCACTTCTTTATGCAGATACGGTAGAAAATACAGATCAGACCTGAATGCAACCCACAGCAATTTCCCATTCTCCTTCAATAGGATTTTTAAGAAAATGTGTTGGCTGCTGAGGTGGTAATTGCAGGTTTATTTTGGCAAGAGCTGATGCTAACCTTGAACAGTTTGCTATGCAAGGCTAACTGAAAATAGGCAGGGAAACCAAGCACTGGTAGGGGCACAGCAGCTTGGTTGACAGGCCTTGATCTTGCTGTAAGTGCAACCAGCTTGATTTCAATCAGATGTTTGCCATGTGTTTATGTTGACCAACAACAAAGAATGGAAGAAAAGCTGACACAAAGATCCATTTCTTCTTTGAACCCCTCATCTAAATAAAGAGCTATTGTAGTGGAGTTATGGAAGAGTTGTTCACAGCGCCAAGCAGTTATGGGAACAGATGTGAAATTGTTAGGTGCTCCTGGAAATAGTCTGGAAGATTTTCATATGTATAGCCAGTGTTTCTTCCCAGATTATTCTGATGGACACTGTCTTCCTAAACCCATGTTAACTGACAGTGAAATGGTAAAGTCAGCATCAACTAGCTTCCAAAATCCCTGTTATGCATTCTTGCTAATCTGGTAATGACTATCCTAGATTGGACTGTCTTTAGAATTTTAACTGGCTGATACCTGTTTGGCCAGCCACATGTCCATCAGAATTACTTATCACATAGCCTGGGTTTATTAATTTCTTTAGATAAGTAATGCTTTTACACAAACATACCTTTTCCATTAAAATATGTTAAGAAACAACAATGCTGGTATGACATGACCACAGAACTGATCTTTCACATTACTACTCTGATTCTCATTTTTGCTAATCAAGATTTAAATGAAATTGAATATCAAAATAGAAAACATAGCTATCAAACCATATTTGACAAAGTGAGTGTTGGTCTATTGTTTTCTGCATGATACTTCCAAACAAGGAAGTTATTTGAATTTTCTTGCTTTTTGAAGAGTGCCTTATATTCAGCCTATAAGACAAAATACCGTGCAACTTATAATTGTTATGCTTTAAATATATTTATTACCCAAAGGCTTTCTTCTGTTCCAGAAGGAATTTTTTCTATATTTATAATGCTGGCCTTGATTTATTTAATGAGGAGGGCAAAACCAGAGAGTAAACTAAGGTTAAATTACTTGTGTCATAGGATAAATCAAATCATTGCAGGAATTCAGAACCGGGCAGCATTTGCTTCCTGGCAGGAAGTCTGCAAGTGATACACCAACTGTAATTTTCTTACTTTGATGACATTGTGCATTTCATTTTGCATTAAACCTCTGCTTCTTATTAAAAAAAAAAATCAAATGGCCCAGAAATAATGTAGATCCCCACTGTTTTTTGTCCTTTAGCTCTTCTTTCCACAAATAAAATCTGGTGTGTCAAGCCCTATAATAAGAAAAACAACATTTGGTACAAAGTTTATGCGTTGTGTGCTGAGAAATTTGTGTTAAATGCATGTAAAGCTCTAGATATGTGTTTGTATTAATTTGAGATCTTATCTGGTTTCAGGAAATTTTTTCAATATCCTTGTATTACATAAGGTTCCAGAAGTCATTGTGAATGCTGTTACAGCATATCCTGAAAATGCAAAGTTACAAGCTGCAGCTCTCAGTTGTTTAGCTCTTCTAAGTGAGTAAATCTCTGTCTACTTGTTAATATTTTCCTTCTAGAAATTTCCTGTAGTAATTTCAAACTCCGTTTCTTTAACACAAAAGCCTCAGGCAGGACAGCTTCAACAGAGCTGGATTTCCTACATGATTGTAGTTTGCTGTTTCACTATGATAAGACTGTGTTCCTATCATATGTCCAACATCTGTACAGTGTTCAGAACTGGTAAGTTATGTTGACAGATCTGAACAGAGCAAACTGTTTATTCATAGACAAATTTTGGATAATCCCTTCTTAACATAAAGTCTCCAGTGATAAGAACACTGATTTGATGTTGTATTTGCCAGGCATGACAGTATTGTGGCAGTTGATAGCAAGACAAAATCAAGGCTTGTGCTTGAGTTCTGAAATCAATTAAAAGATGTAAACTTTTCCTCAAGTACAGTTCAGACAGAAATTAGTTAGCTACTGGGAAAAAGCTA
Organism: Polioptila caerulea; assembly: GCA_013397295.1. Lineage (NCBI taxonomy): Eukaryota > Metazoa > Chordata > Aves > Passeriformes > Certhiidae > Polioptila > Polioptila caerulea. The sequence continues at coordinate 1,516,743 of VYXF01000459.1, forward strand.
AGAATCTGATCTTCTTTGTTCTTGAGTAATTGTTCTATACAAAAGTCAGTAGAAATGCTGTTTAAGAGCCCCCAAAATAGCAAGATTGGAAATCAGCACACATTCCATTATGCCTCGGATACTATACTCAGTGATGGTATCCCTTTCTTTCCCATAATTGCTGAAAAATCACAGGTAGAAAATTATATATTTCAAATTCTGTTGCACTTCCTGTGACCAGATATTTCTCTCTTAGCAACTGCAATTTGCATTTTGTTTTTTAACGGCATTGCTTCAGAGTGTAGATGGCTCTGTAATAAGTGGTTCCATGCAAATGATTCACAGTTATGTTTTATGTCTGTGGTATTCTGTATGTAGATACACAACAAAAAGAGGTACATGCAGGTCTTTTCAGAGCCAAAGCCTAGACTGATCTGTAACTATGTGACTCATTTACTGCACTACGCTTAAGTTTTTAGCTCCCTTTATAACCTTGAAGACATTTTGCAAGTCTGTCTCAGAGTTTATATCAAAAGATCTCTCTCTTCCCAGAAAAGGCTTGTTTTCCCACTGATTTTTACACATTGCCAGAGTGAGTGCCTCCACGACTACAGAAAGGTTAAGACATAGGTGTTTTGTTTTCACAGTAAGAATTTATTGTAAATATTTTATATTTTAAGCTGAAACAATATTCTTAAACCGGGACTTAGAGGAAAGAAAAGAAGAGGAGGAGGAAGAAAAGTTATGCTGGTTTGAAGCATGTTACAGAGCATTAGAACTGCACCGAAAAAACACAGATGTGCTGGTGAGAAATTGTGGATGATGGGAATATGGAAAGACTGTATTATGTATTGAATAACATGTTTACAAACATGCTTTTTCATCTGTATCCTCAGGGGAAAAAAGGCATTAATGTCTGGGTTAGATTTAGGATAAATCTTACCTTTCTTTGTTCATCTCAAGAGGTTCTGGTTCCTTCTTCAGATCATATATAGGTAGTTGAGGCTTGTACCTGGAACTTTGGCCATGCAAAGATTGTTGTTTACATACCTCCTGTGTATCCAACAGCCAAACACAGGCCCATCAGCAGAAGAATTAATCTTGGCCTAAAATAGATATCAAAATGCAGATCAAATAATGAGATTGTCCCTTGTTTGTAACTCAGGCCTATCCAGGCTATAAAGAATGTGACAGTGTACATTTTATTCTATTTCTAAATAAAGTATCTTGTTCCTCTTTTGTGAACTGAAAAGCAGTCAAACTATTTTTTTCATATGTTTTTAATCTTCTAAAGGTATATTTTCATAACCTTTTTGTCTTTGTTTATATTTAGGAGGCCGCATGCTGGGCTTTGAAAAATCTGTTTCTGTATCAACGCAACCTTCATGAGAAGATTGGAGATGGAGATAATCAGTCAGTGTTGTCTTAAACTGGATTTTTGGAAATGAAAAAAATGAGTGCCTTTTATTAAGCCATTTGATGTTTCACTTTCCACTTATTTTAGTTTTGTAGTGAATGAAATTCATGATGATCAACCACACCTGGGAAAACTTCTTCCAAAGTGTGCTAACCTTTACTCAGGGAAATCTGCTTTAGTGGTTTCATAAAGGACCAGAACACAGCCTATTAGAGCTAATTTTTACAGTTCATAAGGAATTCTGTCTTCAGTCGCAACAGAATAAAGAATGTAAGAATTGGGAAAACAGACAAGATTAAGAAACCTTGCACCTAAGGAATGCAGAAAAGCAATGCTCATTTTCCCACAAATCAGATGGAAAGGCATTGTAGAGGGAAAGCTGCCTCATTAGGGAGAATCTACTGGGCATAGATAAGACACAAATTTCCATTTTACTTAAACTATTTCTCAGAGTTCCTTAAAATTTCAGTCACTCAATTTTTATAAGCCTGTTCATACCCTTTTCTGAACCTTGGGTCCCTTGGAAAGCCTGATTCCAAGGAATTCAGTGAGACTCAGACTAGACAAAGCTGCATAGGTTACAAAGGGGTTTCTGTCAGCTGTTGCTCTGGAAACGTATTAAAAACCAAGAGCAATCACCTGAAATTTTCATAATGTTAGGTAATACCTTTTTAAGAAACTGAACTGCAATTATGAAGTAACTGCTGTAATACAGTCAATGTGCAGTGATTTGTTTCTCTCTGAAAGGTTCCCAATAGATAGAGCAGTGATGCTCTCCATGCTGATGCACTCCTCTTCAAAAGAAGTGTTTCAGGCAGCTGCTAGTACCTTGGCAATTTTGTCACAACAAAATGGTAAGGGACTTTAATTATCTTTACTTTCTCATTCAGCAGAATGTTATAGCAAAAATATTAAAGAGAATTTAGTGTACTGTTGAATTAATACAATACTCCCTGTGATTAAAATATTATATTGTTGTGGTAAGTAGAAGGTTTATTCCTTGCTTTGAAAAAGTTATTGTTGGCTGGTATCAAAAAATATGAGGAAATAAAGAGGTCTCTGCCAGTTTTTGTGTTGCAATTGCTACTTTTCGGAGCAGGAGACATGAAAAAATGTGCTCTCTTTGTATGCTTGTTTCAATATTTATCACATGTTTGAATTTCCTCAAGAGCAGCATTTGTTGAAAAATCACATGAATAAGGAACACAGCCCAGCAAATACCACTTTCTTGCTTAACACAGTCCTGTTGACTTCAGGGGATCAAATTGTGTAGAAACTTAAGCATGTGCATGACAGTTTTCGAGATTGCTTTACTACTGATCGTGTCCCTAATGTGGTTTCCTAACTTTTTTCAATTTGCAGACCCCCTCAAAATTTTTCAGTGGAGATGTGGACCCCTGAGTAGAGTATTTAAGCCTACTGACAGTTGGCCTGCTTTTATTAGATAACTTTCACAGAATCCTTTGAAATGGTTATGGACCTCAAGTGGTTTGCAGACTGCACATTGAAAACCACTGGCTAGATAGGAAGAAAAATCCTAACAGTTAATTACCATTCTCTAGGTGAGAAAGCATTGTTTTATCACCAGTTTATTGGGCCATCCAGGTACATTAAACCTAACACAGAAAAGGTTTTATATTTTATAATTACTTATGAGATCAATATATATCTATACGGAGAAATAGATCTCATAAATGTATAAATGTCTGCACTGTATTGTCATATACCAGGTACTTCCATAACGTGTTACTGACAAGTGGTTTTCTGATTCCTTTTGGAAGTCTAAAGCAAGTTTTTCTTCCTTTTTTTTTTTTTTTTTGGTTAATATTCTTTTTGGTTTTCCCCTGAATGAATGTGCTTAGAGCAGAAATTATAGACATAAAGAAGCTTAGTAAAACCTTCTAGCACAGTGCAGTATTGCTTGAACTAACCATCTGAAATGTATGTGCTGAACTGGGAATAACAAGATTTGGTGGTAGTTTCTATGATAATTTTAATAGTGTTCTGATTTTTATTAGTTACAGTTATAGCTACAACATATGCTTGAATATTTGAATTTGCAAAAAATGAATTAACAAAGTAAAGAGAATGAATAAATATAAGTTCACTTTTTAAGTTTAAATTTGGAAGTTAGAAGGTTTTTTTTAAGTTTTAAGCTCTAGCTTTCCTATATAATCACAGAATAGGATTACAAGGAAAAAGTTTAAGAATAAATATATCTGAAAATATAAGTAAGGCTATAAATTCTCCTTCCCATATGTTAACTTCACTTAAGTAAAAATAGCAGATGTATAGAAACTTATTAGATAGTCAGAAATTATGTTTGATTAATCTATGCAAACATAAGTTAGCTTCAGCTCAAATTTTTTCCCATTTTATTTTATACTATTATGTCTGTTTGGTGAGGCAAAAACATTGGGGGAAAAAAGGAAGGGGAAAAAAATTGGTTTTGAGAACTACACAGAAAGAAAGATTTATTTACAGGATGCTTGCTATTTTGTGTTTTAGTGAATATTAGGAAGACACTTCTGGCAAAAGGCATACATATGAATGTTTTGGATATAATGAAGAAACATCCACATTGTCCTGAAGTGGTTGAAAGTGCCTGCAGGATTCTGAATCATGTTTTTGAAGGAAGGTAATAAAATTAGAAATGCATGTCCACTTCCATTGTGTAGTGTTTTGAGATTCTGTGCCGTGAGTGATTACATTTAAGTCGTTGACTGGTAGTAAAATTGACCACAGACTGACAGCCCTGTTTAAGACATGGAATTTTGTGAGCCCTGTAGTCAAAAGCCCAAGCAGGTGTGTGTAGGGAGCTGCATGTTCTTCCCTTCATGGTTCTTGAGCTGTGAGATTCAAATAGGCAATCACTGGGTGGTCTCCCCTCCTGTTAGCCACACTGAATTCCACTGAGAGATAAGAAATTTCCCACAAAATCACCTCTGATTATTAAAATAGAATTCTGTTAGTACTTCTTTCTTGTTGGCCGGGATGCAATTATTTACATAGACTGAATTAATGGACTGGCATGCAAATAATTTGCTAAGATGAAGAAAAGTACCACAGTTAAATTTATGTTTCAGATTTAGTGTTCCAAAGGGTTAACACATAGTGTTGATTAAGGACAAATATGTGTAAAATTTAGAAATGCATTATTATTATTTTTATTTTATAAATACTATTTTCAGTTTCCCTCATCTGGATGTAATGACAGTAGCAGTATCAGAAGTTGTAAAAGCCATGAGGAAACATGAAAAATCACTCTCTGTACAACTGGAAGCACTTCGAGTCCTTTTGCACTTCATGATGCCCAGTAAGTCATCCAAAGGCATAGACCAAATCAAAGAATGGAATCAGATAGCTGGGTTTTAACCTTTCTTATCTAATGAGACAACCTTTAATGGGACTTCAAAAAGTTATTACAGTTCTGTACATAGCAGAGAACAGCTGTAAGTCTTTGGGAACATACAAGATGGGAGAAAATATGAGGTATTGAAGGTAACAGACAAAAATTATCACTGCTGATTTCCCCTTGATTTCATCAGTGAAGAGTTAGCTCCTTTACTTTTAAGGAATTCAGGGAGTGAGTGTGGAGCTATCAGTGTCATTGTGCTTTGCATCATCAATTCCCTTTAAGTGAGAGCAAACCATGATAATGACATGAACATTGTTGTACCACAAAATGCAATTGTTTTGATAGTATCTCTTGGAAGGAACATAAAAACTGGACAGTGATCTTTAAAGTTATAAAATATACAGTTGTATACTGCTTTCTATCAAAAAGGAGAAACCAAACTGACTAGTTTAGAAATTCCTTTAAAAAAAAAAATCTCTCTTTATCAGCAATCCAGAGGGGGGAAAAATGTTCTTTCTTAGTTTTATGTCTTTAGTAGCCTTTTGGAAAAGTGGTAACTCTTTTTGTTAGTGTACTGCTATGTATCCTGCTTTTTGCCTCTGATATTGAGTGTAGGAGTACAGACACGGGGTACTGATTTTTTTTTTTTCAGAGCAGCTTTTTGCAAGTATCTCTCAGCAGTTTTAGCTGAACATTTATAATATTGAAAATAATAACCTGGTTAATATGCAGACTGATTGCAGGTTTTCAGTTTCCTTCTGTTATTTGAGTTCTAATCCTAATACTTTCCTTATTTTTCAATGAAGAGCAAGATTTAGGCTTGATATATGTGTTCTAACATGGAGGCAAGGCACTTTGCTTGCCAGTATCCTGAAAGTGAGGCCTTTCTAAAGTGTTATCAAACACAGTGAGCACCAGCTGGATGTTGGAACTTGCAGGTTAATTAGGGAATTAAGAAGTAATTCATGGGAAAAATAGTAATCACAATAAATATGAGTGCTAAAGTGACTTTGAAAGGATCTCTTGGTACTTTCTGTAGTGTCACTTGACTGCAAGTGCCAAAAGCTACAAGAAGGGTAAATCTGAAAGACCTTTCTCTGTTATTTTTGTGTATGCTCACATTCCACTTAATGTCATCTGTGTGTAAAATTTGTCCTATGATGTGCTGCCAAGTGAGCAAGAACAAGTACTTTATAGCTTCTCTATAGTGTCTCCTTACCAGAAGGAAGAGGCATTCTGAAGTAGGTGTCAGGAAACTCTATAGCTCAAAAAGGTAATATATTGCAATGTACCTTAGAACAGATTCTTTGGCACGATTTTGTATTTTCACAGTAAGCAGTGAGCAAATATGTGGTGAAATTTTCCTTTCAAACACAGTGTACTCATATTACAATGTAAATCTGGAGGGATTCCAGTCCCTGCAATACAGTGTTCTGAAAGTACCATAAGATCTGAAATATCCTCTCTGAGTCACCTCAGTGTTCATTTGATTGTTAGATCATATTATTGGGTTAATGGGGGGAGTATAATGAAATCTGCTGTCCTGAGGAAGGCTGTTTTCTTTGTTGCAGATACAAAGAATGAACACCAGAATGGTTCTTCCAGAGATGTGGGAGATGCTGCTTTTGCACTTACAGGAAAAGTCATTAAAAGCCAATGTCTGTTGGAGGGAACTCACTCATTGGTGCTTAATGCTTTAAACAGGGTATAGTTAAAGCTTTATTCTAATGAATTTTGTCATTATTTTACACTTAAAATGGTGAATAATTTTAAAGTTTTAGTTCTGCATTGATTTTCCTACTGATGTGATAGAATTAATCTTAACTCTCAAGTTTCATGAATCTTTTAGGGTTTCTTCTTACTTTCTTTACTGGAGTGTATTAGATGGTTCTTTATACAGTAATTCCAAAAGATATTTATTTTTAAAAAAAGCTATGGTTTTTTTTTCCAAGGATACAGTTTATTTGGTATTTCTTGTTTCTTAAAACAGACTAGTGTATATATGAAAAGTGTCCTCATGCCTACCCCTCAGCTACGCAGTAGCTGAGTAGACAACTCAGTTGTCTGCATTCTTTTCACTGTTTCAACTTTTTCCAGCCCCTGTAAAATAGAATGATCACAGTGTCTCTAAGGAGAAGCTGAAAAATGAAAGGCTGAAGCACTCAGTTTATGCAACAGTGGGAACTTAGCATAGCAAATTAACCTTAAATCCTAGTGGTGGAAATGGAAGTGGAAATGTTTAACTTCATGGCCTTCAGAAGAATCCAATCTCTGCAAGGTTTTCAAGGTTCACATGATCACAATCAAAATGTAGCAATTCCTAATTTTTTAGAAGTCCCTCTCAAGGATTTTAAGCTTTCCAAAGAGATTCAGTTAAGGAAATTTATGTCTTACATTTATTATGGAAGTCAGAGCAAGTAGCAAATCAGTGAAATAGTTCTAGAGTGCCTAAAGGACATCTTGAACCAAAGATATCAGATATAGGAGCTAACAAAGGAGGTAAAATAATTTTTGCGTCACATGGTCTTCAGTATTTTGTGATCATCCTGATTGCATTTTCCAATGCAGCTAGTTTGTGGTTTGGGGGATACTACAATATCAGCCAGAAGGGCTAGAAATTGACACATTTAATTAAAAACTAGAGACAGAAAGAGGAGGAAGATGGGCATGACTCCACTGAAATAATTTTGCAGATTTTGCCGATTAGTGATGGCTGTGCCACTCTCAGATCTAGGCCTCATCTAGGTTTACTCCATCTAAAAGGGGGGCATGGTAATAGATATGTTGCTTCATATCTTTTTCTTTTCATATTTTTTCAGTTGCAAGCATGTTTATCACTTGGTCCAGTTCTCAAAAAAACCCCAAAAAACCAAACAAACAAACAAACAAATTTTTTCCTTTTTAACAACCAAGGAAATATATTTTTTCCCTCTGCTTGACCTAGAAAAATGGTGTAAACTTATCAGTAAGAATTTGAGGGGAAAAAATCCAATTTTTCATCAGAAAAGTATCTAGGGAATATTTTCAGAATCAAAGATTAAAATCTAGGGAAATTATGAGTGGCTGAAATTGATGGTTAATAAGAAAACCTTTTTGGAATTGTGATTGTTGTTATTTATTTTCACATCGGCTGTAATTTCACATACTTAAGAACAGCATTCACTTGTTACAGCGCAGCTTTAAGAACAAGCAGCTCTTCTGTTGCCATTGTAAGCAGAACAGTCTTGATCTGATTTTATCTTCCTTTCTTCCTTAGTTTATTGGAAATCCTAGCATTCAGAAGTGTGGATTAAAACTGCTTGGTTCTGTAGCTGAGTGCACTGGTGCACTAGAAATTTTAACCCAGCAAGGAGCTACTGACACTGTGCTTCACACCCTGCAGATGTATCCAGATGAACAAGGTAGGGAAGGTGTTTTGGCAGCAGAATGAGAGTGGCATGGTAGGAGGGTTTGTAACAGATCTGTTGCTCTCTTTAGTGCTGGATGTGATGTAGATTGCATGGCAAGAGAAGGCTGCAGTGCTGCCCAGTCCTCAGATTCACCCACGTTGTAATTATGCCTGGCCCTATCATAGCTTGTGCAAGTAACTTTCTGGAATGCTGCTAAAAGACTACTTAAATCATGGGTTTATTTCACTCAGAACGTCTGAATTATCAGAGTCTGAATAATATTTCTTTTTCTTCTAGACATACAATGTTTGGGTTTGAGTCTTCTACGCTCGTTGATTACAAGGAAGACTTTGTGTATTGCAACTATGCACGTCCTGTCAGCAGTTCTGGTTTCTACTCTGCGACGGTTTAAAGAAGTCACTGAAATCCAGATGCATGTAGGAGTCATTTCTGTCTATGAAGATGAAAACAAAACTCAAAACTGTAGAAAATTATTTTTATATAGTTATATTTTAAGTATAATTCCGTATTATGCTTACTTTGATTTTGATTTTATTGAAATTACTAGATTAGTATAAGCCTTTATAATTAAACTGAGATATTTGTTGTAGAGGGGTTTTCTTGGAGGCATGTATTCAATCCAGAATGTGTAAGCATAGGTTAAGTTTCTCCAAAACTTGAGATCTGCAGACTAGAACAAATTTCTCAGTCATGATCCATTGTTCTGTCAATCTGTAACCATTTCATGAAGTAACCATCACTGGATGCCTTTCTTTGAGAAGTCATAGAAGATAACTTAGTTCCCAGCCTTGTCATCAGGAATAAACTTAGTGTAGGAATGCTGTATTTAAGAAAAGATATTACTGGAATACTATCAGACTTTGGACCCACATCTGTATATGGAAGGAGGGTTCTTTGTCTCTAAACACACATTTAGTCCTTGTGTAAAATTCTGTTTCCTCTGCTTCAGAAGTTTTCCCTGTTTGTTACCAGTTTCATTTTTCTAGTGGGATAGAGTTTGCATGTGATATCAGCTTTCTGTGAGAGTTTCTGTATTTCTCTTTCAGATGAATATGAATATATCTCAAGTACAGCCTCCCTTCTTTGCTGCTGTTTTCGCCCCAGCCTTTCCATATTTAGCTTAGCAACCAATGTAGAGAGAAATAAAAATAATGTGCTGAAATAAGGAAGTTACTTTAAGTGATTTAGTTTTAATTGAGTTTGGACAAAGAGTCCATAACTTACCCAATTGACCCTTCTAGGTGAACTTTATTTGCAGAATCATAGGAACATTTTGTATTTCTTCTTAGTTTTTAGATACTCTTGATAATTTTTTCATTTAGTCTAATAGTTCTTTTCAAACTCAGGCATTACAGAGCAACACACTGGAACAGGGGATGCGTCTTCATTCCATATCCTTGGAAGGAGATTGTTTCCTCTTTACATTTTCAGGAAGTCACAAGAACATTTGTCACTGCCAGGCAGGATGTTGTCAGATATTATGGTGCATATTTGACTTTTCAAAGTGTCAGTTAATATCTGTTTAAGTGGGTCAGCTAAAAAAGCTTGAAACTACAGTTATATAAACAGAGATTCCTGTTATTTCTGCCTTCTCTCCTGAACTTCTCCTATTTGTTAGCCATTGCATGTTAAAGTAAAACAAAAAAATTAAAGGAGGAATCTTTTGGTTGAAATTTGATTTTGTTGCATGACCTGTTCAAAGTGACATTTTTTAACACTGTACTTCTTTCAATGTTCTCATTGTGTTCTTAGGGATTTCATGCCATCTTGGCAATTCTTGGTTTGTCACCTTGTTTTGCAAAGCTGCTGGTAAATGAATCATTTGACACAGTCATTTTCTACCAGATGTCTATGTGTTTCACTGACCAGCGAGATCAACAGGTATCTTCTTTCTGTGACAGTTCCACAGCTGAAAAATTCTGGTGCTTTTTTGTCCTAACTTTTATTGTTTGTCTTCTCATTCAGTTTCAAAGCCTGTGTTGTAAATGTTTTGCTAAAATGGCTGAAAATGATGATTTGAAAAATACAATGCTGGAAAAAGCATGTATGGAGTACAATAGTATTATGGCTGAATGCTTGCTTCTACTAGGAGCTGATATTAATAAGAAGACAAAGACAAACTCTTTGATCTATCAGGTAATACATGGATATATATATATATATATAATTTTATTGTTTAAAAATGTGTGGGTTTGGGTTCCTTTCTGTTGTCATGTAAATATTTATTTGGCATAACACAGAGAACAGAGAGGCTGCTCCCACATGCCCAGTGCTTTTTGCTTACTGTAACCACCTTTAAATTTAATTTTTTTTTAAGTGATATACATAAGCACTTCTTTATTTTGGTTCAGTGTCAAAGTTTTAAATAGTCTGAGAGAACCCCACCAATACTGCCTGAAGGGAACTAGGAAGTGTTCAGTTCTGCTGGTAGAACTGTCTGATGATGGGTGGTGAAGCACAGCTGGGTTTGGAACTGACCACCCATTCATAGAGTGTGAGGTAGGCAAATCAGTGTTAGCAAACCACAGTGGACATATTGAATTAACTGAAAGTGTTTCTAGAAAATATTTTTAATATTCACAATCAACATTGATCTGTGTAGCAATGGAACTTGGAGACTGGGAGGAGCTGACTGAACCATAGAAACATAAAGGTTGGAAAAGACCTCCATGATAATGAAGTTCAAATTTAGGCTGAATACCACCCTGTCCACTAAGCCAGAGCACTAAGTGCCACATCCAGTTGTTTCTTGGACACTTCCAGGGATGGGGACTCCACCACTTAGGGTTTCAATGCTTAACCACCCTGTCAGTGAAAAAATTCTTTCTGATGTCCAACCTGAACCTACCCTGGAGCAGCTTGAGGCCATGTCCTCCTGTCCTGTCGCTGGTTGCCTGGGAGAAGTGGCTGATCTCTGCCTGGCTGCACCCTCCTTTCAGGTAGTTAAAGCCAGTAGAGCTGAGCTCACTATCATTAGGCAAGGCTTGAAGAGGCTGACTATTGTTGCCTGTTCATTAACTATCCAGATGATAACCCTAAAGCATCTGTTTGCTACTAAACAGATAAATAAATGGAGTTGCAATAGACCACATGCAATAACCAAACTAGATAAATTACCACTCATTTCTGCCTGAAAATTGTGTGCACTCATGACAAAAATTACAATTGCAGATCTAAAGCATTTGATACATTTGGGCAAAGCCTTCATGCAAGTGAGAATTGGCACTCAGATGCCTTAGGCAGGCATATGCTCCAAGGAGCAAGGAATTTCATGATTGAGAAAGAGACACAATCCTTAAAATAAAGTCACTCTGAATTTGAGACAAGTGTTTCAATACGGTCTGAGCTGTTACTTGAAAATTCTTGGTGTGTTTTGATTGCTTTTCCCTATTAGGTTTGTGAGAAAGGAAATAATCCTAAATTGGTGGAATTGTTATTAACCAATGGTGCTCGAGAGCAGGATGTTCGGAGTGCTTTGACCATCAGTATAAAGAGAGGAGATAGCCAAATCATCAGCTTGCTCTTAAAGAAGCTTAGCCTTGATGTCACCAACAGCAGTATATGTCTTGGAGGATTTGGTTTTGGCAGATTAGAGCCTTCCTGGCTCATTCCTTTGTTCCCAGAAAAACTTACTCAAACAAGAAAACAGAGTGAGTATATATAGAAATTGCTGTACAAAATATGTCAATACCTTTTGATGATACTATGAATATGTTTTAGATTAAGACTTTCATTTGAGAATCTCTTCGTAGCATTCAGCTTGCTATAGGAAGTTTGGCAAAGCTTGAAAATAAATCAAATTATTCCTGTCATCTTTTTGAAGGTACTTAGATTTTTTGAAGATTATTTTATCTTTTCCATTTCTTGTACATACAGATGCAGGTTCTGCACTGGCCAGGATGGTGCTCAAATTCCAGATGAAGAACATTTCGGAGGATAGATCAAGAGCCTCCTCTGATCCAAACTTGTCTGAAGATGGAGTGGATAGAAACTATGATTGGAATTTCATGCCTGACCCATTAGTGGACAGTATTTTTCCTTTGAGTGATGATATTGATAGTGAAGGTAGTTGTTTTTCTTTTCTTTTTTGCTTTTTGTAATCCAAATTTTAATGTAGTAGGGATGGACTATAGCCATAAATCAGTTGTTTGTTTGTATTTGTGATTTAACACCTCCCATGATGAAAAAAACTTCTATCTATATTTTTATTTGGGGTGACATTGGAAAAGTTTGTGGTGAGTATGTGCTTCATCTACAAATCTAAAACCTTGAAGAATTTTACACAGTTATGCATTTAAAATTGTTTGTCATGCATTCAGTTTTTTTGCAGAGAGAAAGAGTAAGATTCTTGCAACTGAATTTAGATTTTGACTTTTTATGTCTGTTTCTGAGCTGGCTCTATAGTCTAAGATGAAAAGCAAGAGCTTCAAAAGCCCAGTTTGTCTCATCCTGAGGTCAGGTGTATTGTGATCTAGAAACCCCTCTGTTCCTTGGATAGTCTGTAAATAAAGTTCATACAAGCAGATCTGGTATAGAGGACTATGTTATTAACAAATAAAGTAGGTGAAACAAACCCTATCTCATAGATAACTAGTTGATCAGAAAGTGAAATGACAGGTTAATGTTCAGCCCAACACCATTCTTTGTAATCGGGACGTTTGAATGCCTTTAACTTATAGAAGGACAACATTTCTGTCTATAATACCAGCAACTTAATAATGAAAGTAGCCTTAATTTTTTACATATCTTTTTCATCGTTCAGATGTTGCTCTTGTTTTAGAACAGCTGGTTACTAAAAATCATCACAGATGAAGAATTTGAATTTTGAAATCAGAGAATTCTAAGGAACTTGTTGATTCTGCTTTGTTCTTTTCTTTATATCATTCAGCACCACTTTTATTTTCAGTAGGTCTACTTGTTACTGCATGTAGAAAAGTTGTTATCATTAAAAAATGCGGGAGTGATTTTAAGGGTTTTAAAAGTAGATTTAAGAAGAGGACATCAAATGTCTCCAGATAATGATACCAAATGTCTCCTAAATCACCAAATCTAGAGTGGAATTTGATGTTTCATTCTCAATAAATGTGGGAGTGCAAATTTATCTATTGAAATACAACCCTTTTCTATTTTAAAAAGTTATTTACACTGAAGTAGCAGAAAGATGTGCTATGAAACATGCATAATAATCCCAACCCAATGGAAATTTTGTGTCATAAATAGTGCAGGTCCTGCAATCATCTGCAGGTCCTACTTGAAAAATGGCAGGTGAGTATGGCCCCTCTGCTCTAAAACACACTGACAACATTCTTGGCCTATTGCACACAGAATTCACCAATGAGATCCTGCCAGTATTGATGCTTTTGAAATGCATTTCTTCTTTGTATGTCAGCATCTATATTACAGTTGTATTCTGAGCCTCATCTTTTAATACATTTTCTTACCTGTTTCTGTTCCCATGTTCAAGGAAGTGAAGGTTCACTTTTTACAAAAAAGAAGTCCAATTCCATTGCAGTTGCTGATTTATATTGTAGGGAAATGGCACGTCAGAGAGGTTCTCCCACTTTGATGCGACATTCCTACTCTGTGGTAAGTCAGATCCGTGCTCACCCCAGGTTTTTAAGTCCATCTATGTAGCCTACTCCAAAACTGTTAATAATGGAGTGTTGGGACAGGTCGTGTAACCGTGTGGGCTTTGTCTCACTATTGCCACTCAGTTTCCTTCTGTTGTGGTGCACTGTATGGATGAGTTCATATCAGCAAAAATTTATGATCACTAAAAAGTAGACACCCTTTTGAAGTGTTCAAATTTCCAGTCTGGTGTTCAAATGGAAATACAGGGATCATGGGCCCATTCACAAAGACTTTACTTCCCCTTAGCAAAGCAGATCTTCAGTAACCATTGAAGAGAGACTGATTCCCTGAGAAGGCATAAGAGGACAAATTGATGGAATTGAAGTCAGGTTCCTTTGGAAGGAGCTTGTCTCTTTCCATTGACTGTAAAGGGAAACTGGAGAGACTGGATTTCCTAGAGAAAGTTGTGTTTTGTAATACTCTGTTCCATCCTATTACTGCACCCTAGTGAAAGTCATTCTGGATTGCCAGAAATGCACTGCTTCCATTGCACTTTAAATCTACCATTCTTTCATATTGCACAGATCAGTATGTTTCATAAAGATGCGACCTGTTATTATTTTGAGTTCAAGTGTATAGGGTTGTTTTGTGTTCTCCCTATGAGCTCTGATAAAAAGAAATCACAATACAAAGAGTTCTACTGAATTTGGAAGATTTCAGACCATGCATATGTTCCTAAATGCTTTTTCTCTTGGGTTTTGCAGGGACCTGGCTCAGATTATGAACCACTAATGAAACAAAGACGAAAATTCTTGCTCTCAGATGAATCTCCCAGTAAGTAAACTATACAATTTAAAGTATAACACATTTTGCATCCTTAATGCTTTCACAAGCATAGCATGTAAAGATTTGAGACTGATTATATATTTGTTGAAGAGGAGGATACCCTTTGGAAATATTACAGTGAAGTAGAAATAATGCATATATAAGGATTTTTATTTCTTGGGCTCCACAAATAATTTATGTAGGCAATGGAATTTCCTGAGTGCCCTTATTAACTTCCAAAAGCTACTGTTGTGCCATGCATAAACATTCACCTCTTCCCTTCCCTACTGTCTTAGAAATTTCTGTGTCTTAGTAGAATTCTTCATGGATTTGGATCTTAACCAATATCCAAACATTCACTCTCTTCTGCATCTTTAGATCCCAAGATAAATGATCATAATTTTATCTAAGCAATAAATGAAATCATGGTATTTTCACATTTTTGTTTTAACAGAAGGCGTCTCAAAATTGTCATCACAAATAAGACCATCAGACAGTCTTTCTTCACTGATCTCAGAGAAAGAATATATTAAATCACTAGATCTTTCATCAAATGAGCTGGAGAACATTGATGCCATCAGCCAGAATAGCTGCTTAACTAGTCATCTGGAACACCTTGAGAAACTGGAGCTCCACCAAAATGCTCTTACAAACATTCCAGAACAACTGTGTGAAGTAATTCTGCATAATTTTGTGTAACACAAGTTGAAATTAGTTAAAATAAAGTGTTGATCTTATAATAATGTATCCATAGCAATATTACTCAACAATATGGGTGTGTATTTTGGCATGCCTCATACATTTACTCAACTTTCATTCAGTGGATTCATGTTCATTAGAGATAAAAGTGTTTTCATGGGATTGTTTTAAGTCATTTACTGCAGAGAACTGCTTTAAGATGAGTGATATTAAGTAGCATAATAATGGCAACAGAGAACTGCAGGCAATTAATATCTTAAAATTTATTAAATCTTAAATTTAAGATATAATAATTAAATCTTAAATTTTATTAAATGGGGTAATTGGTTTTGAATAATGCCCTATACTTTATTTATTCATAGAAATATTGTTAGTTACATTGGTATGATTGTTATTTTCTGCTATGTTTCTGTGTGAGATAAATATATTAATAATTTGTATAAAAATGTAGCACAATTAAAAATATAAATTAATATTTTCTTATAACATTTTACAAATAAATTATCCTTTTCTTTCAGAACTTGAAATGCCTGACTTACTTGGATTTGCACAGTAACCGATTTACTTCTTTCCCGACTTACTTACTGAAAATGAATTGTCTTGCAAATCTTGATATCTCACGAAATGACATTGGACCTTCCTTTGCTTTGGATCCGTGCCTCAGATGTCCAACTCTAAAGCAGCTTAACCTTTCATACAATCAGCTGGTGTGCATTCCTGAATTTCTTACAAGTGTTGCTGAAAATCTGGAGCAGCTCTTGCTGGAAGGGTGAGTAGCATGAGTAAATGGCCTGTAGCATAACAAACATAATAGGAAATAATAGATTTGTCATGCAGAATGATGACTCTTACAGCATGGAAAGATTATTTAGTCACCAGTGAAACACTGACATTGTCTTCCAAATGTGTAAATTGCTACAATTGTTGTAGTTGGATTGCAGAGTACAAGACATGAGAATGACTTTGGACCTTGATAGGATCTAACAGCATTGCTGTTCCATTAACATACTAAATATGTTGTAGTTCAGTTTCTTTCTGCTACCATACTATTAATCCACAGGGCTGTGTAGTCTGACATATTCAACTAGGTTTTCTATATACACAATACAGTTTCCACTGTATTTCATATGCAGAAAAGCTTTCCTGAAAGTAGTAGTAATGTCATTTTAGGTATTGATATGGATATCTTTTAAATGACAGAAAAAGATAAAAGATTAAGCTTTTTGTTTGCCAGCACTTACTATCATATTTCTTAGTGTGGTAATTCATACCTATGTGGAATTCTTCAGAAAGCAGTTGGTGATAGCTCTGTAAACTGCAGAGACTGTCTCATTCATTTCCTACAGTTCATCCTAAATAAGGTGGTGAACTCTGTTGGTAATACTACCCTGGCAAAACAGTGGATGGATCTTTTATCTCTGTATTTTTGGGATCTTTCTCTTCCTCTTTCTAGTGTTCTTCTCCCCAGAATACATTGTGTAAAATTATATACTCATCCTGAATTGCATTCCATACAGGAATCCTTTTTTTAAAATTTTCCTAGGTTGTTAGTAATTCTGTAAGTATGATATTGCAAACACATATTTTTAGTACGCAGAACATATCACAAATGAAACAATCCTCTTTGTGTGGGATTGAACTCTAGTATGTAATCAGAAAATTAAACCTCACAATACATTTTGACACTTGGTCTCCAAATTAATTAAACAGATTTTAATATCAGTCATGTTATTCCATGTTGCCACATGTAATAGCATTTTTGCTGACTGGTCAGTCTTTATGTAGATAAAGTTTTCTTTTTGTTTTAGTGGTGTAAGGGTGACTTTGTCAGATCAACACTACTTTCACCTTTTAGCTAATAGTTTCTAAATAAAACATGGATTGTCTTTTTTCTTTTTTTTATCATAGAAACAAAATTTCATGCTTATGTTCACCCCTCTGCTTGAAAGACCTGAAAATTTTGAACATTAGTAAGAACAGTATTTCATCCCTTGCTGATAATGTCTTCATGGGCTGTACAAAACTGGAGCAGTTCAATGCCAGAATGAATGTTCTTGGTAAGTATCTGTGAAAATAGGATTCACCTTCTAGAAGCTATTCCGAGTCACAAAATTCCTCTACCACCAACATTCTGGAGTCTTGGGAGAACAGAAAAGAGCAATACCACACGTACTTGTCCTTGTTTATACAGTTTCTAAGCATCAGCTTTTGATCACTGAAGCATAGAGTGTGCTTCCAGTCATTTGATCTGACTCACCTAACTCAGCTTGTTCCTGCATTTGGAGTGGATGCTGTAAAAATGACTGAGTGTACTTGAGATTGTACACACTGTTGAGGAAGGTTCAAAGAAGAGAAAAGAATTCAGATTTAGCTTGCAAGTCTGGTACAAGTACAGCTTTAACACTGTACTGTAATACATAGATGCATCCTGGCTTGTACCAGCAATAGTGTGGCCAGCAGGATCAGGGCAGGGATCGTCCCCATGTACTCAGCACTGGTGAGGCCACACCTCAAATCCTGGGTTCAGTTTTGGGCCCCTCACTTCAAGGAAGATGTTGAGGTGCTGGAGTGAATCCAAAGAAGGGCAGAGGAGCTGGTGAAGGGTCTGGAGCACTGAGGGAATGTTAGCACTCTCTACAACTGCCTGAAAGGAGGCTGCAGCCAGATGGAGATCTGTCTCTTCTCCCAAGGAACAGGCAATAGGACAAGAGAAAATGGCCTCAAGTTGTGCCTGACGAGGTTAGATTGGGTATTAGGGAACATTATTTCACTGAAAGAAGCACTAGAATAGGCTCCACAGAGAAGTGGTTGAGTCACCATATCTGGAGGTATTTAAAAAATGTGTGGTGAACTTGGCAGTGCAGGGTTAGTGGTTGGGCACAATGGTCTTTAGGTCTTTTCCAACCTAAATTATGCTATGATTAAATATTGATCACACTATGTCCAGCATTGTCTTCAGAATAAGAGAGGATGTTTGGTTCAGTTGCCTACATGCAGGTGTCATTTGAGATGCCCTGAATCACCCCTCTGGGCTTACAGCTCCTGGTCCAGAAAAAGCAGATCTTCCATAGCTCCTGTGTTTTGTCTTTAAAACTTGTGCAGACAGCTCAGGTAGCACAGGGCAGATCCCCTTCACTAGAACCCAGTTTTTGGGAAGGTATCAAAATCACTTTATTTATGCAAATAAAAATTATACAAATTTGATTTTCAATGATACTGTGAGAGTTTGTAAGTTACTGTTAGAATTTTTTCTTTCTTCAAGATGTAAAATGTTCCATTTAGAAGTTATTGTCACATTATTTCAGAGTGTACCTGTTAGAATTACAGTAAACACACCTGAACCATTAGACTCATTTTTATAAGAATGAATAAGAATGAATGGGTGAGTAAGACCCAACAAATCCTAGGTCACAGGAATCTTTTGTATACTTGCAGTACAGTAAAGTGTAAGTAAGATTATTTTGGTGTTTAATGCCACTAGGAGAAGAAGGATAACAATGTAAAATTTGTTAAAAGACAATATATTTATTTATTTTGGGAGTTTAGCTTTTAATAAGCTTTAGAAAAGAAGGATTTTTTTCTACCTTTGGTAGAAAAAAGTATTCACTACCTTTGGTAGGTGATAACCTTTGTATGAAAATGTTAGACTGACCTTTTAGTCTGTCTAAACTCCAGTCTTAAAAATAATTGAAATCATTCTTAAAACTCATAGGATTAACCTCTTTTTCTGCTCTAGAAAAAATACCTGACTTGCCATCCAGCATAACAAGTTTAAAATTATCCCAGAATTGTTTTATTAGTGTTCCAGAAGCAATTCTTCTTCTACCACAGTAAGTTACTCTTTTAATCATTGATGTTAAAGTCAATCTCTTGATAAAGAAATCTGATGACAAAAATGTTGTTAAGAAGAAAATTCTGCATATTTTAGTGATTTTCAGGGAATTCTCACTGGTTAAATCCAGAACTTGGTAGCTTTTAAACTGGACAAATCAGTCACATTTTCTTCATGATTCTGAAAATTTCTGTTCCTCAGGTTCAAATCGCTGTTGTTGAAAATAGATTCCTTGACAGCTGAAGCTGACAATTCTTGCTGAGAATACTAGAATTAATCACATATTTCTTTGGAACCAACAATAAAAAGATATCACCATTTTTTTCTTTTTGAGTTCTGCAGACTTTTGCACAAGACTACTGAGATGAGTTTTTCACTTCCCAAATAACATGAGATACTTATTCTCAAAGAAAAACACTTCCTCTAGAAGGAGTTGTGATAAAGATGCATGTGACATTCATTTTGCTATGCCTTCAAAGCATTACCTATGTGAAAATTTGACTTCTGCCTTTTTTATGGAAGTTAGATCTTAACAGATCACTAGAATGAGATTGGGGAGGGAGTGCTTGGAAGGGGTGATGCAATAGATGTGGGAAGATGTGAGTGGTGGTGGCACCATAGAGAGAGCAGATCCACAGATTGGGAATTTATATTAATGAAATTAACATGATATTGTGCAATTTCAGCATGCTAACATTCACAGCAGCAGATTTAATGAATGTGTTGAAAACAATGCAGTGTGCAGGTTCTACATCTTCCAGCTCAGACAAATCAAGAAGGTGTTGCATGCATTTTTGTGTGCTTCATGTTTCATAGTAACATAAACAGCATACTTGTCCAACAGGTGTAGGTGAACTATGTAATTTCTGCACATACATGTATTTGCAAATAAATCTACTTGTATTTGGACAGTCAGAAAACCATCTCTTCTGATAGCTAATCCACTTGTTTATTAAGAATCAATATAGCTTTGGTTCCAGCTAATCTGGGATTTCTTTTATTCATTTGCTAACTTCTCTCTTTTTTATTTTCTTTTTTTAGTTTGCGATCAGTAGATTTAAGCCAAAACAAGATTGTAAGCCTGCCTGGACCTATGCACTGGAAATCACTAAATTTAAGGGAGCTGTTATTCAATCATAATCAAATAGATGTCTTGGACTTGAGTGAAAAGGCATGTGCATGGTCTAGGCTAGAAAAGCTACACCTCTCCCACAACAAGTTAAAGGAGGTAAAGTGTAAGATTCTACCTAAAGAAAATTTAATTGCTTTTCAGTTGAATGCAGTTTTTTAATGTTGATTTGATTTTCATGTCACCTCTCATACCACTGTACACTGTATTAGTGAAATGGTATGTAAATGCAAATAGTACTCTCTGTGAAGGAAAATTGCTATATTCCTTTCAGCTTTTCTGCCTGGAATATAATCAGTTTGTATACTGAATTACTTATAAGGCCTTTTCTCTCTTACTGTGGGATATTAGGCCTGTTTATTAAAAAAAAATGAACTACAGCAATAAAAATAATACCTAGTTCTGTTAAATAATTAATGTATTCCTGTTCCTCATTTTTTTTAAACGTTTAATTGCCTATTAAATGTTCTTTTATTTAGATTCCTCCTCAGATTGGCTTCCTAGAGAACTTGACTTCTCTGGATGTAAGTCATAATCCTGATTTGAGATTCTTTCCTGATGAAATGGGAAGACTGTCCAAAGTCTGGGATCTTCCTTTGGAAGGACTCCATCTTAATTTAGACTTCAAGCATGTGGGATGCAAAGCCAGAGACATTATCAGGTTTGCTGCCCTATTGTTCTTGAATATTCCTGGTTTGCTTTCTTGGGATTTGCAGTAAGCATTGGGAAAATAACACACTGTTTTGAAAAGACATGCTGGTTTGTCTTATGAAATCCAGCATGCTGCTCTGTGGAAGGTTATGGTATCCACACATACAGTTAAAATTGATTAGAGTGATTTAGACCATACTAGTGCTACCTCTTTAATTTGATGCTTCTATAAACTGTGCAATAAATGGTGCTTGCTAATTATTTAATTAATGTTCCCCAGTGCACTGCACAGAGCACTATTTTGGGATAATTACAAAACAAACAAAAAAAACCATACTCTGAATTTAGCTTTCAAATCAGAAATTAGAGTAGACAGTTAAAAGAACAGTAATATCAAACAGGGACTGAAAATTTGGAGAAAATGGTATGGTTCTAGATTTTTCTTCTTTCTTGAATTCTGTTGGTCTTTTTCTCTGTTATACACTTCTGTGAGTTTTGCAAACTTTTTTCTACCAGATTTCTTCAACAACGACTGAAGAAGGCTGTGCCTTATAACAGAATGAAGCTCATGATTGTTGGAAATACTGGCAGTGGGAAAACTACCCTGCTGCAACAACTAATGAAAAGCAAACGAACAGAACTGGGCTGTCCAAAGGCTACAATAGGCATTGATGTAAAAGACTGGATCATTCAAGGGAAAGGCAAAATGAAGAAGGAGCTTATATTGAATGTGTGGGATTTTGGAGGTATTTCCTGAGTTTATTTTCCTTTACAATTGTCTTTTCTAACATTTTAATGCATTACTTATTCTTAGAGTTAGCTTATGGTAATTGAAACTAGGCAGAGTAGAATCACAAATGTACACCAAAAGTCCAATGACCACTTTTAAATTAATGAATTCTGTAAATTAGCAGCTAATCCCTCAAATTTAATATAAAGCCTCAGGAATTTCTTGTCTCCAAGTGTGGTTTGACCACTCATTTTAACTCTAATGCTTCAGAACAATCATTTCAGAATAGTAAGAAACTGCTTGTAATGACTAGAAGAATCTTTAATTCAACTCTGTTTCTCCCGTTTGTAGTCCAGGTCTCTCCAGGCTCTGCAGTGTCACAGGTTTGTAAGGTCACAGACAACAAAGCACTCAGAAAGTTTTTGAGAAACACAAGGTTCAAAGACTTGTCCTAAGTTTGGAGGACTACAGAAGCACTTCTAAAATCCAGGGCTATTTGAGGCTATAGAAAAGTTCTTTTTAACAGTTCTTTTTAAACATGAGGTCTCTCATTTTTTTTTTTGAGTCTATCACAATGCATGAGCACAGACCAGTGCCATTCAGCTGGATGTCCAGCTTTAGTTGTAATTTTAAGTGCTTAATTATGTGTTTTTTTTTTTGAAGTTGCTGAAAGTATAGGAGAAAGGAAAGGAAGAAGGTGGAAGGAAAGAGTAAGGGAGAAATTCAATATTGGAGTTTTAAAAGAATCACAATCTTTTAAGTTGTCTATGCAGCAACCATGTTTATCCAGTTAAATCTTACACTTGATGTAAAACCAGTGTATGTGTTTAAACATTACACTTCAATCAATGAGCTACCACAGAGTGCCTTCCTAAAATTCAGTTATTATGGTTTCCTGTCAATATATATAAAATTCTGCAAACATTAATTTCATTTGTGGACTCATGGTCTGGGGACGTGTTCCTCTGCATTTTTGTGATCTGAAGATGTTCAGTCAAAGAAGTACTAAACAATGGAAATTTTTGATCATTAGGACAAGAAGAGTTCTACAGTACCCATCCTCATTTCATGACCCAGAGGGCTTTATATCTTGCTGTTTATGATCTCAGCAAAGGACAAGCAGAGGTGGATGCTATGAAACCATGGCTTTTTAACATCAAGGTAAGATGTACAGAATGGAATTCTCCTTTCCAGGAGGTAAACAGCAAATTAACCATAAATATTTATATAGGGGAATGTTGCCCTGATTTTTCAAGCTTTTCTGATGCACTTTCTAACTTAATGTTTTCATAGTTCTTAGTTCTTTCTCACACACGGGTGTTATAATTAGAAGCATGTTTATGTTAAGATGAGGTTGATTACATACTTTCTCTTGGTGTAAAAAAACAACTGATGGGCAGTTGTCTTGACCAACGGGATGGGAGAGCTGTCAACTTTCTCCTCCAGTCCCTGGTCTGTGTGGAAATACTCTAAGTTTGGAGTCAGATGTTTTAATAAAGAGTTTTTAGCCTTCTCATCAAAGAGTGTGTGTGTCTGTGTCCTTGTGTGTCCCACAGTGACAGGGGAAGAGGAAAAAAAAATCTTCAGAAAGAATAGTACTATTAAAAAAGAACTGAAATACATCTTGTGTTGGATGTGAAAGTACCTTTAGACATAAAAAGACATGATCAGCACCATTTTGGACTTAAAATTGTAGAAAGTGATGTTGCAAAAGAATAGTTTGTATATTTGGGCAGTATTTTGAATTTACTGATAAAAATAAGAAAGGAGAAGTATTAAAGAAAGAATGAGTTAAACCAGCATTTTTCTTTTATGCTAGTATAAATTTTGGGGAAATCAGAATTAGACTAATTTAAAACTGACTAGATACAGGTTTGAAATCATACTATTGAGTGTATGCTTAATATCCTATTACTAATAGGAATGATTCCAGAACTATGGTAGGGAGTTGGCCTGAGAATCTGTCTGTATATTTGTAATTTTTTCAAAGTGTTTATCTCCATTTATGGAGCCATTCCAGGGTGAGTGAGCATTACTTGTCTTTTTTTTTTTTTTGTAGGATGCTTAGCCATGACTGAGCAATGCACTCACATAAAGAGTTTATTTACTGATCCTGTTAATAAACTTGTCTTTTTCACTCTTTTCAACTTGGGCAGTGATACAGGACACAGCACTGCAATCAGTTTAGTGTTGATGAAAATCACTTCTGATGTGTTCTCCTTTGCTGTGCAGTACTTGCTGATGTTTCACTGCTGCCCTGTTCCAATGACAGCTAACAAAGTACCATTTCCTTTAGCTTTTCCATTTTATTGGATGCTCTTAACAAATAATGTCCCTCTATTTTACTGCCAATAGTGTTAATCTGCAAAGAATGAAATACAGATGTACACTCCTTCCTTTTAGAAAAAGCTGATTTTTTTTTACATTTCTGTTTTGAAATAGACAGCTCTCTGAATGTCTGACTAAATTGCTCACATATTATAGGAGTATAAAACACTAAAATCAACATTCACTATTGAGTTAATCAGCAGTATGGATCTCACTAACAGGCTCGAGCATCAACATCCCCTGTCATTCTTGTTGGCACTCATTTGGATGTTTCTGATGAAATGCAGCGTAAGGCCTGCATGAGTAAAATTACAAGAGAGCTGTTTAACAAGCGAGGCTTCCCAGCAATCCAGGATTACCACTTTGTCAATGCTACAGAAGAATCTGATTCCATCATCAGGCTTCGGAAAATCATCGTAAAGGAGAGTCTTCACTTCAAGGTAAGCTACATACTGTTCATAATGTTGAAAACATCCTTGTTTTACTTAAGTGAATACATTTTTGAACACCAGGGCATAATTAAATAAAATTTTGTATGATAGCAAAGTCATCTTGCCTTCTATGAAACGTTACACACAGCAAAATAATGAAGGAAAATCACCAGGCTTGTTTTAATTTGATTTCCCCCCCCCAAAAAAAACTAGTAGAAGTCCCAGCTAAGTTCTGTTTTCAAGCACCAATGCCATAAATCAAGTATTTAATTAAAAATGAGCCATCTTTGTCTTACAAAAAAATTTAATTCAAACCTTGGTTTTTTGGGCGGCATCATAAGTACAGTAAGTATTGCAAGATTTCAGGGGACAGGAAATATAATATCATGGCTTGTGATACCAAAATTATTTCCCATTTACTGACTTCATTTTACATAGCATGAAACTATTTCTATAAAGAGGAAAGTGAATTAAAGCAGGAAGAGAAGATCCTGTGGGCTGAGCGATCCTTCTAGATTAGATCATCTGCACTTGTAATTCTGTTGTCTCCAAAGTCATCCCAACTCATTTCCTGCTCTATCCTCAGCCACAGCATGAAGTCCTAAGTGTGAGTGAAGAGAGCAGCCCAGGCATGAAGCTTATAGAAAGACAGGATCTTATCTGTAACAAAAAGAATATGCTTTTATTTTTTATTTATGCAACCACACATTTTTCATTTATGTCTTAAAACATTGATGAGAAAAGGTGATGTCCTGTGCTACTTAGATCAATAGCAGAGCTTCATGAATTGTACCAGAACCCAAATTTCTTTTTAATGTGACTGCTTGGAAGATTTTATAGAGCAAATGATGTATTTGTGACTCGCCTCACACTTGTGGTGTTACAACTGAGTTAAAGTGTACACACCTCTCTTATTTCTCTCAGGAATCAGCAGCTTAGCCATGTCCAAAATATCCTTAGCTTCATTCCACGGTGCAAGGAACAGCTAACCAGTCTTAAATGGCAAGGAGGTGCCCTCTTCAAGTGAAATGGGTTCATTCCTCTTCTCATACATCCAGTAGGCATGAATTGAGCTGGTGTTTTCATGTCGCTCTGTGTCTCACCATACTTATTCAACACCCCAGAGAAATTCTGCTCTTTGAAAAATGTTGTTCCTTCAATGTCTACATCTCTTGAGACTATGTCTTAAACTGATGTTTAAACTTCTACACAGATGCCTGAAGGAAATGAGATAATTACCATAAATGATGCAGGTATTTTGTGAAAGGAATGTTACAAGGTATCTGCTTAGAGGTTAGACAAAGTGAGTTGAGTGTTCAGCATTGTCATCAAGTGCTCTGAAGTCTTTGAAATTGCACAAGGTGCTAATTTCATCTGCACAAGATACTAATTATATTTTTGACACATTAAAAACATCACAGTGCATTGGTGAAAGAAAGATTACAGTTAAGAAGCAAGTTTTTAAATATTGGGAAGTTATTTCCCATTTCCTCATAAAAGTTAGTAGGTCAGTACAAATGGAGAAAGGAAAACCTGACTAGTACTAGTGATTATCAAATATCAGAGGGTGTCTGCAGGAAGGAACAAAGGCTCAGGAAACCTGTTTGCTTGCTCAAAACCATCTGCTCATACACTCAAGGAGCTAAATTTATTTCATTCCCTTCTCTTGTCCACTGACTGCCAGCTGTGGAGACTTTTAATCAAGCTACCCTCTTCCCCCTGGTTTACTGAAAGACATGGCTAGAGATATTACATATTATGAGAAGTATAGGGTTTTTTTATTAATTTGTGTATTGTTTTGTGTTAACTGAAGATGTATGATACCATCTGCTCATATAGTGAATATTTTCCTTTTACTTTGAACCAAAGCTTCTCTTTGAAATGCCTTCTGAGAGACCTCATTTACTATTTTTTATATACAAGTAATATGGAAATATTTTCTTCTCTGAGTATTTATAGAAAGACATAATTCTGAAAGAATAATTACTTAATCTACCCTTCAGAAGCCATGTTAGTCAGTGAATGAGTGTTCTTGTTCCTTTCTGCTGTTATTGAGTGGACATACACTTTATATCTTAGTTTTATTTTCTGCATTTCACATGAGTAAATTAATACATTTACAGTTACTATTCCTAATTTTACAGATCAGAGATCAACCAGTGGTTGGTCAGCTAATTCCTGACAGCTACCTGGAGCTGGAAAAGAGAATTTTGCTGGAACGTAAGAACGTCCCAGTGGAATTTCCTGTAATTGATCAGAAACGCTTGCTGGAGCTGGTACAAGAAGGCCAGTTACAGCTGGATGAAAATGAACTCCCTCATGCAATTCACTTTCTGAATGAATCAGGTAAAATACTCTCTTCAATGTGTGTTTGTTGGCACTCTGTTGTAAATCTGCAGCTGACAGATCTGTACACATTTTTAAGTCTTTCACAAGGTTGCCACAAAATAGTAAGCTGAAGTGTGTAAGCTTGAGTAACATTAGTTTGCTAAACCACATTGTTAGGAAGGGAATTCCACAATGTGAAGGATCAGTACTGTAACAGTTTATATCTCCTGCTCTCTCTTACCCCTCCTTGGAAACATTCTCCTGCTGGTTAGGCAGCACAGTTGCTGAAGAAAGATGCAATTGCTCCGATAGCTCAAACAGAATAATGGTTAGAGGAACACATGTAACAGCTTGTCTCAGTGCATTACTGGCTCCCTAAGATTAAATAATAAACCACACAGAGCTTAGCAAAAAAGCAAGTCAGATTAAAAATTTAAGAAAAAGTCTGAAAATAAAGGTAAAGCTGAGCAAGCCATGCTTGCACTCTGCTGTTCTGAGATATTGGCATAAATATAGCTGTATTTATTATTCAAATTGTTTATGTCAAGTCATGGTATAAAAACAGCCTAGAGTGGAGTGCTTACTTTGCTTAATATTGATTAGCATGCATTGCTAATTACAGTGTTCTTTGTGCAGGTGTTCTCCTTCATTTCCAAGACCCAGCACTACAGCTAAGAGATCTGTATTTCGTAGATCCGAAGTGGCTGTGTAAAATCATGGCACAGGTCAGACTGAGCACTTTTTGTGTATACATTTATGGTACATTTTCCCTTGTCCAAAGCCACTGTAACTCATCAGTGTTCCTTCTTCTCCATTTCTTTATTGTTTCATGAGCTATAATTTTCTCAAGGCCCACATTTTTTTACCTGGTTCTTTCTATTTCTATTGTTTTCTGGACACCTGACTGTGTCAGTGCTTGTCTGTTCTTACATTGTAATGTCCAATATCATTTAAACTACAATGGGCACAAAAATACATGCAGAATAGAAAAACCCCATGAATGCAAGGTAATCCTGCAATGTGTTGCCACAGGTTGGAATGAAAGCTGGAACTTTGGGCTAAAGGCTGTAAGAAGGGGGAAGAACTGTAATTGAATGCTAGGTACAGATGGTAGAGAAAAGTGAGTGGATATGGAGTTGGAATGGGAGAGCAGCAGACTGACTGCTTAAATGAGACCATCGTTGAAATGTTGATCTAGAAACACTCTCAAAATTTACTATATATATTCTGATTTTCTAACCTCTGAAACTTCCATCTAATGATGAATGTACACCTGAAATGGTTTCACTTTTTTTAAAAGATTCTGATGGTGAAAGTGGAAGGCTCTTCTAAATACCCTAAGGGAATTGTAAAGCGTTCAGATGTGGAAAAATTCCTTTTGAAGAAGAGCAAGTTCCCTAAAATCTATATGTCACAATACTTTAAGCTTCTGGAAAAGTTTCAGATTGCTTTGCCATTAGGAGAAGACCAACTACTAATCCCAAGCAGGTAAGCAAGGAGCTAAACCAACAAATGACATCCATAGAGACAGATCAAAATAGAAACCTCTCATCAGGCTATTTTCACTGATCATCAGAGCAACTTGGTGCATGAAAGCATGATGTACTCTTTGTACATTGCATTTCAGTAAATGCTTTCAGAAGAGACATGTTAAGCTGATCTTGTAGCAGATAAAGTTTATGTTGTATCAACATGGTGGGTAAATGGAAACTATAAATGTCAGAATACTTTATGAGGATAGTAATTCTTTTACAGTTAACAATGCTTCAAGACTACAGCAAGGAGATTATAATTTAGCTTCACACAGCAGTATGCCAGCATTACAGATATTTATTGCAGTATAAAAGATACCAAAACATTTCCGTAACCTATTTGTGGGAAATGAAAACCACAGACAAGTTACTCAGAGGCAGTTATCTCCTTCAAAAAGTGTGGATATGAAATGTGGTGACAAAAAAAGTGTTATGACTTTGAATGTGGTGTTTTTGTTTTATCTGAAGCAGTTTCTCTGCCTCAGTTACAGATTTCCCTAATGTGTTTAGTAATGTTTACGTTGCTAAATGGAGACAGTGTTGCATGGCTGCACTTACTAGGATTTTTGTGTCCTTCAAAGCCCTGGGATAGGAAAATTTTATCTGTCTCACCTGCCTTATGTATGTCTCAGATTTTTCTCATATTTGCATTAAATATCTAATGATCCATTAGTGAGGTGCTGTTGGGTTTAAATTACAGTCAGAACTTGACTTTGACACAGTAAGCAGAATAAACAAACACACACTGTTAGCTGCCTGACCATCTGAATCATGCATTCATTAATAAATAATGCTTTTACATGATAAATAATATATGTCATCAACTCAGATATATTACATCATCAAATACTCTTAATATTTTTATTCTTTCAGCTTGTCTGATCACAGACCTGTTATAGAGCTTCCCCACTGTGAAAATTCAGAAATTATCATCAGGCTTTATGAGATGCCATACTTTCCTATGGGATTTTGGTCCAGGCTGATCAACAGGTTGCTTGAGATATCACCTTACATGCTATCAGGAAGAGGTACAAATCTTTATCTTCAAAAGGAATAGTGTGCAAGTTTGCCTTGAATGCCAGCACCTGCATGTTAAAGCTTTAGTCCCCAACACTGTTTTTCTTTAGCTAAACTATGAACACTTTACAAATGTAAGGAAAAGACAGTGGTCATTTTTGTAACTTAGAAGAATCCAGGAACAGATAGTGCCTGATCTTCATAGTGCAAAAGAAA
The DNA here is from genome assembly GCA_013397295.1 of Polioptila caerulea. NCBI lineage: Eukaryota > Metazoa > Chordata > Aves > Passeriformes > Certhiidae > Polioptila > Polioptila caerulea. Next base: position 1,546,196 of record VYXF01000459.1, read on the forward strand.
GTAAAGGTTGTGAGTGGTCCATTTCTCTCCTTCACATGCTGGAGATAGAGGAAATCCTTATGTTTATGCAATATTGCTATTTGCTTCTGCAAAGAATACAAGAAGGCATATGCCTTCCATACAGAAAAACAAGCAGCTTTTCTTCAGGTTTATTAATTCTCCCTTTATTTAAGTCTCAAAGTTTTGCTTTTATCAGAAAGAGGGGATATGTCTTTACTTTTTATCCAAAAATTCTATGCTTTCACATACTAATACTCCACAAATATCACTTGTAAATGCCTGATGTCCTGGCATTCAAGTTTCTTCTGAGCATCAAATTCCAGTTGGATCCTACTGTTTCATGAGTGTGACAGGAAAAATTTAATTCACAACTTTTTTTCTTATTTTGCCTGGTATATTCTGTGCTTGAACCTGAATGTACCTAAGCATTTCTGTAATGACTACCTGCTGCATGACTTACCATCTGATTAAATACAGTTTGTGGGTATACCTTCCAGAACTAAACACAAGTTGACATATATTTAGTTTTTATGGGGCTATGCTGCCTGCAAGGTTGTAGCCTTTATTTTGTTTGTTATTTGGGTGAGTATAACCCTACAATCACAATTATATGTTCAAAGTACCATGAATTATTCTGAGTATTTTAAAATTGACATTCATATTGGACATCGGATTTTTAATCTAATTTTGTGTTTTCTAGAGCGAGCTCTTCGTCCTAATAGAATGTACTGGAGACAAGGCATCTACTTGAACTGGTCTCCTGAAGCTTATTGTCTGGTGGAATCAGCAGTGTTTGACAACAACCCAGACAGCTTTTTGAAAATTACAGCACCTTCTTGCAGAAAAGGTTAATTATTCCTGAGCCTGAATTTTGCTCCAGTTTGATTGCAGCTTGACATTTTGGTTTGTTGTGCTTTTGCCTTTGGAATACAGAGTTTATCTTTGCAATTAAAAGTATGGCAGATTGTGTTCGTAATTTCCCTCTTTTTGTTTCTTAAAGGATGCATCCTTTTGGGGCAAGTTGTGGATCACATAGATTCTCTTATGGAAGAATGGTTTCCAGGTTTATTGGAAATAGATGTGTGTGGTGAAGGGGAAACACTGTTGAAGAAATGGGCTCTGTACAGCTTTCAAGATGGTGAAGAGCACCAAAAAATACTACTTGATGACTTGCTTAGGAAGGCTGAAGAAGGTATATATTTATGCCATTTGAGGTATATAGAGGTACACTTGTATCTACACAAATACTGTGCAACGTCCCCTTTATAATATTTGGGTATTTCATGTTATTTAAAAATCCTTCATTTCTGTAAAAAAAATTACAATGTAAGTCAAAAGCAGCTTGTTTTCTTTTTTTATGTAAGAGCTGTCTAGTATATATAAGTATGGAATATGAGACAGGTTGAATCTACTCTGTATAGTTATATAAAAAGAGCAATAATGGAAAGAATCGCTTTGTCATAATACTGATAATGCAGCTTCAATCTTGGAACTGAATGCAGCAGATAGTGAAACTGATACTTGATCTCTTGGTTGGATCACATAGCACAGTAATTCAAAAGACAATATTCAGTATGGCATCCTGCATACTAACAGCATTATTTCTTTTTACAGACAGAAAAATGATCTTTTGGTTAGTTTTGTGGTGTTACATAGCAGCAAATTTTATCATATTTGATTGGTACATATATAGAACCTTGAAAATACTTAAACATTTAAAGAGGCAAGAATTTGAATGGCAAACTTACTTAGTGTGTATGTCTGTGTGCAAGCATATATATATATATATATATATATGCAAGCACATATATATATATATATATATATGCAAGCACATATATATATATGTAAACACATATATATGAATCTAATTTTAGATGCATTGATCTTATGTATTCTCAGAGATCTTCAGGTCTTTCAGTGCTTTTCCAATGATGCCTACCATTCTTTTTTTTGTTTTTTTCATTTTCTCTTTTGTTTTGCTTAGGTGACCTGTTGGTAAATCCAGATCAACCAAGACAGACCATTCCAATTGCTCAGATTGCTCCTGATCTGATACTGGCTGATTTGCCTAGAAATATTATGTTGAACAATGATGACCTGGAATTTGATGAAGCTCCTGAATTTCTCTTGGGTAAGCATTATTTTGTAGAGTGAGTTTGTTTTTGTTCTTTTTTTATTTTTAACAGAGATTATGTAAACAGTCCAATTGCAGTCAGTTGTGCAACATATGAAAAGCATTTTAGAGATTTCTTTTCTGAAGAAATGTACTATTTTAAGGTATTCTGAATTTCAGGTAATTAAGTTTTGAATTTTCCCTTAACTTGTGATCTAGGGCATTGGTTTTTATGTGTTTAGTTTACTAATCATGAATCTTAACACACTAGATGCTCCACATATATTAAAACTGAACCCTTTCAGCTATTATTTTTTCAGAAATGGTTGTTACCCCTCTTTATACAATACTCTTCAATTTTATTGTTCAAAAGGTGATGGTGGGTTTGGATCTGTGTACCGTGCATCCTATGGTGGTGAAGAGGTTGCTGTAAAGATTTTCAATAAACATACTTCCCTCAGGCTCCTAAGACAAGTAAGAAATGCTGCCTTTTTTTCTGTAGTGCTGCTCTTGGAATACCAACCCTAGCGAAGAGTTTTAAAAGTTTAAGTAAATTGCAAGTCCTCATTCCAAAACATTCCTCAATTTACTTCAGGTATAGAGATTATCCTGTTTGCAGTATTTCAACTGATTTTACAATTGACAGGAGCTTGCAGTGCTTTGTCACCTCCACCACCCCAGCTTAGTGTCTTTGCTGGCTGCTGCAATCCGTCCCCGGATGCTGGTGATGGAATTGGCCCTCAAAGGATCTCTTGATCGTTTGCTTCAACAAGACAATGCAAGTTTAACTAGAACACTTCAGCACAGGATAGCTCTACATGTAGCAGATGGCTTAAGGTAAATGTGACTTCTGCATTGCTGTAAAAGCAGGATATAACTTCAAAGATGATATACTGCAAATTAAAAGCTTCTGTTCTCTCACATCTCAAGCAGAATATTTCCTGGGTCAGACAAATGCCTGTATTTTTATGGCTGATTGGCTGATATGTAACACATACTTCTGTTACCTATTTTTTTTCCTGTTAACGAGTTATGCTTATATAAGTAGAGAAATTGCAAGACTCTGGGTGCAATTTCCATGTGGCTGTTGATTTCTTGCTGAAATGTCAAAGAAATTAATTTAGTTCATTTTTCAAGTTCTGAAAGTCCATGAATCACCTCACCTCATTGCAGTGTGACTTTAAAATGACAAAACCCGCAAGAAAGTTAAGCTTAAGGTTCTAAGATGCTTTTTTCAAAGTACTAGTGACTCTTCAGATAAAACTTGATGTTAAAATACTACAATGTAAATAGTAAAGTAGTAAACAGTAAATAGTATTTCAGAACAATTCTAAAGTCATTATCCAGAAAGGCTGTGTCATGTTATGATGTTTGACATTTTTAACACAATATTTCATGATTGAAAGCACAATTTACTGCTATGGGAATGATGCACTCAATGTATAATGCACTCAGTCTGTATACAGTGTGTGTATACAGATGCATCCTTAACTTATGAATGCCTTCAATAAGTATTTTTTGATTACTAGGTACCTGCATTCAGCAATGATCATCTACCGTGATTTAAAGCCTCACAATGTGTTGCTCTTTACCTTGTATCCCAATTCAGCTGTTATTGCAAAAATAGCTGACTATGGCATTGCCCAGTATTGTTGCAGAATGGGAATAAAAACCTCTGAAGGCACACCAGGTACGGAAATATGGTTTGATTTAAAGTCCATTATGTCCAAAAATTACTGACTTATTTTTCATGTAGGCTGTAAGAAGTAACCCAAATCTATATTTTAGTCAAAAATCACAAAAGGAGTCCTAATCATATTACAAATCGTGATGCCAGATTTATACCTCTTGGCTTTTTCCCCTCTTCATGCTTTAACACCTTTTTGAAGTATCAAGGAGTGTATTAAAGGTTTAAAAAAAATAAATTAAATTACATACATTCATAATAACTTTCTTTTGTCTGGTTTTAATACAGTTACTGTGATATTGAAATTAGACTGCTAAAATCTTTTGCTTGCGTTTCCAGTAATGTGTACGTAAGTCTTGATTTTTTTAAAGGCAATAAAAAGCTTCACTGTTCCCCACCTTTAGAGAACCTATTAGTGTCCATTCTAAAGCACTGAACAATTCAACCACTTTGAAAAGTTCCTTTAGGTCTTTTAAATTGTGCTTGGGGACATCACTTCAAGTGTTAAATGTTAGACCTTCAATAAAGACTGCAGACTTGCCCTTGATTTTCAGCATTCATTGATAAAGTAATTATTTTATATTAAAAGGGGCAGGAGCTCTGTAACTGATGTACTTCCTTTATACTTACTATTGATATTTTTTAGACATCTGCCAAATACAGGCTATTGCCAGCCCAGAAATAGTTTGAAGTTTTTCCTTGCACTTCCTGTGTCATTTTTATCAATAGTTGTTTACTTTTTAAAGTACAAAGATGGCTTCATCTTGATATGAAACATACTTATTAATGAATGATTTATTTGCAGGATTTCGAGCGCCAGAGGTTGCCAGAGGAAATGTTATTTACAATCAGCAAGCTGATGTTTATTCATTTGGCTTGCTGCTTTATGACATTTTAACAGGAGGAGGTAGAATAATGGAAGGCTTGAAGTTTCCAAATGAATTTGATGAATTAGCAATACAAGGAAAATTACCAGGTATGCCTTGTTTCTAAAAGTCCTGCCTCTTCCAGAAATAGCAAATATGAGTTATGTTATATCTAACAGGCATCATAGAAGGAGACTTAAAAAAAATAACAGTCTTCATATTCCTTCTATTACAATACGTAATTGTTGGCTGCTGGAAGGAAGATTAAATAGGCTCTCTGCCTGGGCATGATGTAATCATTTGGACAATATAACTCAGGACAACATAACTTGGGCAATTTCTGCCAAAATTTCAAGAACTGTTGAATTTTTACAGCACTACAAGCTACAAGCTCTGGTGTTCTTATTTATTGCCCAGCAATAGTGGGTACACTCATGAAACATTCTTTAAGGGATGTTTTGCTCCATTTAGGAAAGAGCAGCATCACCCAGTCTGGCATAGCTTCTCCATTATGAGAGACAGTGTTCATACATTTTCTGCTCCTTAAGGAGAACAGTCCAGTTCTAAGCTCAGACAGTTTCTGCCCCATTCCTGAAGAGGATATCCCAGGAACTCATGACTAAGTATCTCTTAAATGCAGCTGTACTGACTGTTATAAGCCCTGTGGTATAACTGAAGTATTACTTTCTGGAGATACAACAGTTCCTTCCACCTATCATCATTTCTCATAACTTCTATATTTCCACCAAAGGAGGGACTGGCTGATCTCACCAGCAAACAGTGCCTGTCTTTTGCTGCACTGAATATGTTCATTTGCAGGTATTCATCACTATTGTTACCTCTGAGGTAGGACTGGGATGTTTTCTGTGGATCATGATGAACTAAAAAGAAAAACAATACAGGCACCATCATGAATGATTTGTTGTCAGAGAGATCAGCAGCTATAGTCATAAGATACATATTCCAAGCACTAAGTGGGAATTTAAACTTCCATGTCTTGTAAATGCTATATGGAGTTGTTTATCTATTTTCTGTATCTGTTATTGGAAGTTCATGTCTATTCCATTTTTATTCAGAGGAATAAAAATGAAAAACAGTGTTTACAGGAATTTGAAAGACTATTAACTGAAGTGACATACCCTTGAATGGTCAGCATGAATGGAAACACAACACATGTATGTCTGCGATTCAGTCCCAGGCACAGGGACATCAAAGGAAAACATAAAGCAAAATCCATTTATTTAACTGCTATTAATTAAAAGGACTCTAGTTCTAGCATTTCATGCTCTAGCGTATAATGGGATATGAGCAATTCCAAGCTGCTCATGCTGACATTTTACCTAAGAATGTGATATTTCTTAGAGCAGCTCAGTAAGAAGTTAGATGAATTCTAATAATAAAAAGATTAGTTAGAACTATGGTAAATGCCGGTTAATAAATTATGTAATTTTACATTCAAGATCCTGTCAAAGAATATGGGTGTTCCCCCTGGCCTGCAGTTGAAGATTTAATTAAAAAGTGTTTGAAGGAAAACCCTCAGGAGCGACCAACATCTTGCCAGGTATTACTTAGTTCATTTATTTGTTTTTTTATGATAGCTGCCAATACAAAGTTGTGGTTTCTGAAAGGGAATCAGCCATTAAGTTAATGAGGAGCACAGGTTTCTTTCTATTGGAATGGAAACTGCCATGAAATATTGCCTGCTCTCGCCATAAACTGTTTCATTGAAATCTACCAACATGTTCTAGCTCGCTGTTTTCCCCTGTGTTGCTGTGTAGCAATTCTGGTGAAACACAATTCAGATTACTTCTTGGTCTTTACTGGAGCTATGCAAAAAGATGTTAAATATTGTTAAATATTATCAGTAGCTCTACACACTCTCCTGTGGCAGTACAAATGACCAGGCCTGCTGAGATACTGTGTCCATGTCTAAAAAAATGTTGTTATCTGTTGCTTGTTATTTATCGCTGTACAAGCCATTGTTGTCACCATGGGCATGCTGTGGCTTTCGTTATAGGTTTATGAGATCCTGAATTCTGCAGAGCTTATCTGTTTGATGAGATATGTGTCCATACCCAGCACATCTACAGCAGAGTGCATGGTGGCTGCCAATCAAAGCTGCAAGAAGGCAGGAGTCTGGATAGGCAATGGGAACACAGAAAAGGCACAACTTTCATTTGTTAACCTAAACACAGATGGACATACTTGTGAGGTATGTGGGAAAGTTGACATTTATTCCATTTTTTCTGGCAGAGAGATGTATTTCAGAAAAATTAATTGCATTTTTACAGCAGGATATTACTTCTGGAAAGCTAAGCTTTGAGAGAACAAGGATTGCTCACAAGAGAGTCATCATTGTATCCACGAAATGAAGTAGAAAGCAGTTACTCTCTTCCTGCTATCCAGCCTGAACTTTCTCATAATACTGTCTTTCCACTACACTGGTTTACTTTCTTCTACTGAGATGGAAACTATTTCTAACATGGAGACCACAGAAAGGAGTTAATAGTTAGGCAGACCTTCATACTTCATCTCCTTTTAACAATCCAGATTGTCTCTTAACAACTTCTCACTTCCCACAAATGCCATCTCCTTGTGCCACTTTGGTGATGCCTTCCAGCTCTTTTCAATTGATTTTGGTATGTCTCAGACCTATCCCATCAGCAAAGGGGAAAGGTTTTACCCAGGACTGATGTGCTGTGATGAACATGTGTGCAGGACTGAGCATGATTCATCATCCAAATTGTTTCAGTTCTATTTCAATCTGCCATCTGTTGACCAGGATGCATCTGAATTGGTAGCTTTGGTATAAATTATATGCGTTGTTTTTCTAAAAATAAGATGAGCAAAAGAAATATTAGGCCAGTACTTTCATTGTTAGCAATTAGTATTGCAATAGTTCAATTTGTTCTATTCTCTGCTGGCTTTGAGACCTTGATTAGAATAAAAAGAATATCTTTGTTGTCAGCATTCAGCTGGGAGATTTTCCTGTGTACTGTTTGAGGGATCCTTCCCAGCACTTTTAAGATAGGTGGCCCAGCTGATGATGTATTCTGCTAACAGGGAATTAGATTTCCAAAAGGGGAAGTTAGGCCAAGGGTCTGTCTAGAGTCCAAGAAGATTGTGCTATGTTTTTATCATCAGTAATTTACTAGCATTTACCGTTATAGAAATCATGACCAAGTTGTTTTTCTTCCTCTTTTCTGACTCAGGATATTGCAGACAGTAAAATTATAAGTTTGACCTTAGTGACTCTTCCTACTGAGAAAGAAAACTGGATTGTAGCAGGAACCCAGTCTGGTTCTCTGTGGGCAGTTAACACTGAAGATGAAACAAGGCGGCATCGTCTGCAGAAAATGACAGATTCTATCACTTGTTTATACTGTAATTCTCTTTCAAAGCAAAGGTATAAATGCATTTTAAATGTTTTGAGTTATGTTTTGAAAATACTGATAAACTGAGGTTTTCAGAAAATCACATCTGTACATTGCACTTTTGTTCTGACAACTGCTTGTTTTGCCTGTGTTTCCACTTAATTTTGCACCAATTCAGCTGAGACTACATTCATGATCACAGGGGTTGTGTTTGCTTTTAGTGTTTGATGGAATACTTGAAATACTAGAGACTTCTCATTTAAATTTTTCTTACCTGATTAAGGCATTTCTAGAATTAATTATATATTATTTTATTTTATTTCAGCAAACAGAAGAATTTCTTCTTGGTAGGCACAGCTGATGGCAGACTGGCAGTTTTTGAAGACAGAGCAGTAAAGGTAGACTTGTTATTTGCTGTCTTTTCTACAGAGTGTTATCAGTAATATCTAAAGCAGCTACCAAGAGTAGCTTTATTTCATGCCACTTATTTTTAATTGCTTCTCAAAACTGAAATTAATTTTCTACTGCAGTCTTAAAGGACCTGCACATTTTACAATAACTTCTTTAAACAGAAGAGTTAAGAGGTGGAAAACTCCTTTGAAAGGCCTGACAAACTGGCTAGAGACTGACATTATTGTTTGTTGTCAAGAATATTCTGAAGTTTTAATCTCCCTTATTTACTGTAAGGAGCTGTAATCGCTCCTTTTTCCTATAATTTAGTAAATTTTTGTAGAAGAGCTATGTTCAGAAGTAAAATATTGTTTAGGTTTCCTGTAGATCAGAGTTCTGCTCACAGAACAGATGCAGAAGTGCTGGGAGCTGTTTATATCGGCTGGCACCTGAAGGTTTAGTTCCTGACCATATGCATTTAGAGCAGTTATGGAGTTGCAGTGCATTTCAGAATTAGAATATGATCCAGTTAGGATGTCTTAAAAGACATAGATGTGTCTTTCCAACCAGTCCTTGAATTGTGCCAGGGGTTGCAGAAAGTGTCAGTCCCTGCTCTGGCCTGTTTCTGCTATGGAGCATCTAAAATGGGAATATGGTGCTTTTCAGTCAGTAACGTTCTGGAAATGTTCTGAACCATCAGAAAATCTGGATGTGTAAATTTAATTCAGCAGGCTGTGTGGCCTTGTTTTAACAAGCTTCTGAGTGTCTGCATCTTTCTTGTTTCTAATGCAGAGTATATTTTTTTTCTTGCAGTGTAAGGGTGCTACACCTTTGAAGATACTGACTATAGGAAATGTTAGCACACCCCTGATGTGCTTAAATGAATCCTCATGCTTATCTGAAAAAAATGTGATCTGGGGAGGCTGTGGAACAAAAATCATTGCCTTAACCAGTGACTTCTCTGTTCAAAAGCTCATTGAAACAAAGACAAGTCAGCTGTAAGTTTTTGATTTTTATGTGACGTTGCTTGGCTCATTTGTTTTTATTAAAGATTTCTGACCGTATTTGGATGTAGTGTCTTGTTCTAGAGCTCGTTCATTGAGTTTGCTCATTTCTGTTCTTTTCTTTCCAAAATGCAGATGGAGTATCAGTGAGTAATATTGAAAGTATTTGTTGCTGCTTTTAAACAAGGAAATATATTTTTGCTCCATAAAGGATTGATTAAGTCAATATCTATGCAACTGATCAGTTTTCTTCTCCAGTTGGCCTAGTCCAGGCCCTGTTTACTTTACTTAGAATTACACATACATATTTATCAAAGTATTTGTCCTTCCATGTTTGTCAGTATGATATGTGTGCATATCTTTGCCCTATATATATTTAATCATGTCTGATTGCTGACTTCTCACTATTTAGAAATTATTGACTGAGGGTTTGGGAGCGTTTGATGTAATTCTCACATGGACGAATCCTACTCTGAAGTTAAGGGGGATTTTTCCTGAGTGGGGAAAACAGTGTTTGATGAGAAAGATTTATTAATAGACTTTGAACATTAATGTGCCTCCAGGGATGTCATCAGCCTAACTTTGTTACTGTGAGAATTTATGTTGAACTGTAGGAAGATTAAAGCAAAGCCTTTCAGTTGTATCTTAGCCCAGTTTGATTTTAAGGCTGAATGATTCTGCAAGAGTCAGAGGGAAACTAATCCCACTCATAGTAGTTAAATTTTTCAACTAAGTATTTTCTTTGTATCTAACAAGAGTTGTTCTCTCTTCTAGGTTCTGTCATAATGCTTACAGTGATGCAAACATTATTTCAATAGCAATAGACAAATCCATTTACTTGGCAAAGAAAAACAGCCATTTTGTGGAAATCTGGGACAAGAAGACAGAAAAACTTTCTGAATTAATTGACTGTGCACATTTTCTTAAGTAAGTGTTTTATTTTGGATTGTTGGCCTGGTGGATAGGAAGGGGAATATCAGATTGCCATCTCTAGCATGGTACCCTAACCTACCAGAAGGAAGGGATTTGCCCCATTTGTTGGACAAGTGTGGATTCCCTATCCTGTCTTTTGGCCCAGAACTTCAGAATATTCCATGCAGAATCCCACTTTTTAGAGACCCTGACTGTATTTCCCAATTACTCTATGATGTCTAGAAGACTCAAGAAAAAATAAAGTCATTTGCTGTCGTTCAGGTACTAAGGCTAATCCAGTTACTTCCTGCATCCCCTGAACAAGAATGTCTTTTCAGTGCACAAATTCAGTAGGAAATCAGATTTTTATTAACTGCAACATTTTTTTCATTTGCATTTAAATTGTTCCTCTGCCTTAGCATACGACATCCATTTCTTTTTTATGGTGAGGTTAGGAGCAGGTGTAGGTGTGCTCTTCCCACTTTGCTGTGACGTTAACATCCTGCAGACTCTGGGAGAACTGAGAAGTGTTTCTGCCTTCTATAAAAGGTCTTCTGAAGCAGAACAGATGGCTCTTTGGAGTCCTGTAGTTTTCATCACAGTTTGTTTGCATGAGAATTTTGTGATTTGACTTGGTGAATGATTGCTTAAAAGTCTGGTATTCAGAGTGTCATGTAGTAGCTGCAGAATAGGGTGCCACCAAATTCCAATGCACATTCTTTCCATATTTATAGGAACAAGGTGGAAAAATTAAATAAGGAATCAAAACATAAACTGGCTTATTCTGGAAGAGTGAAGACCATTTGTCTGCAGAAGAATACTGCACTGTGGATAGGGACAGGAGGAGGACACATCTTGCTGCTTGATTTGTCAACACGTCGTCCTGTACGAGTTATAGACAAGTTCTGTGATTCTGTTCGAGTCATGATAACAGCTCAGCTGGGTAAGTAAAACCTTCAAGTGATGAGTACTTTGAAATCACTGCTAAGTTTAGGTTTTCTTTGTACTGCTTGTTATGGATAATTAGCAGTATCCAGGATTTGTTTGTTCATTCTACTCCATGGCTGTCATCTTCCATCAGTGTCAGACTCTAGGATGTAAACTGAATACCAGCAGGCTGAATTCACAGCAGCCCACATAAAGCAGCAGCTCTTCCATGGCTTGTCACTGGTCTGCACATGACCCCCCCACCTTGCTTGCATCCCTGTGCTGTGCTTCAGCACAGCTCTCACCATCCTCTGGCACGTGGTCTTCTCTTATTTCTCTCTGCCTGTGTCCTTTCTCCATCTCAAGTGTTAAACTTTTGGCTTCTCTCTCTGTAGACCATGTTGGATTTCAATAATTTTTTCTTTCATTGCTTATTGCCTAGTTTTCTTCTCCCATCCTCATTCAGGAATGGTTCTTTTAGATTTGGGTCACAGGCAGATCATAGCTGAGCTGGGAAAGTGCTACACACCTGGACTTGGGGTGTGGGCTTGTACAAATGTGCTGCTGCTGTCATCAGGGACAGTTGTTTCGAGCTGCTGTAGGCAGACAGGAGTTGTGGGGTTTCAGCGGTGACCACAAATAGCCACGGGAATGCAGCTGAGGAAGGGACACTCCTTGGCTGTTGAAACTTCCTTCACCTGTACACTGTCCTGCACCTTTGTCAAAAGCAATAAAGGCCATATCAACCTAAGTTTGTGGTACTGCTTTGGTGCATACATTCAAAATACACATTACTTCAAAAAGTACTTTGTGACGTGACATGCGGATTCCCATCACTTTCTGCTGTGTTTTGGAAAAAACTCTGGAGTATCCCTGTCAGTGTTATTTAAAGTGTGTTTGCTGTCCAGAAAAACCACAACCAACCAAACACTGAAGCTGTTGTGAATTCAGCAGCACACTAATTCTGCTAGCAAATATCACAGTTGCAGGCTGTTTTCTCCTTACCATCAGGAACCTATTCTGCGGGCTGTTTCTTCTTTCCTGGCGCTAGACAACACCATAGACAACAGTCAGGTCATAGTGCTGGAAACCTTGTATGAGTCAAACATACCTCACCTTGCTCTGACTTTCCTTTGCCTGAAACAGCAAGTGTTACAGTCTGGTCAGAGCCCAGCTGTTAATGGTGCCAGCTATAGCACAGCATTATCATTCTGTCTAGTCCTGATAGCTACAATGTTAGTAATTATAAAGGGATATTTTATTTTTAGCATTTTGTAAAGAATAGTTACTATGAAAACATAATAATTTTTGCCTTGCTGCTGTCATTGATATGGAAAATACATTGTATAGAATAGTGTGAGTTTAAAAGCCTTGAGGCTCAGTCATCTCAACATTTTTTATCAGAATTTTATTTATAGAAAAATTAATATTCAGGAGTTTAGCTGCATTTGCACAAATCTCAAGAACAGCAAATAAGATTGATATATGCAGTTTGATGTGTACTTTTTTCTTTTGATCATCTTTTTGCAGCAATTATTTATAAGGGTTAGGGGTTTTTTTTTCCTAAATTCAAGGACTTGGTTTCTACTAGAATCTCTGAAAATGGCACTGAGGCTGCTGAGCAGTTTTTCAATGGTACCACATTACTTGTATGAAATAAGAGAAGATAGAGGGAAATACTTTTGTGTGAAATAGTTTCATTTAAGGTTAATACATATAATGTCAAGCAGGGGTAAATATTTCAGGAAAAAAGAGATTTCCAGACTTGGAGACATTAATTTTATCTGTGCTCCATATATGAATATGGAAATACAATGTAGTTTTCCAGCTCTGTCACCTAAAGCATTGATGTTCAATAGGCATTAGACTTAGCATAGAGAATAATTTAGATGTAAATACATAGTTTATTTTGCAAGTGCAAATTTAGATTTGTGTACAGTAAGACAGGACCTAGGTCTAAATGAGAAACATTATACTTAAGTTTCAATCACTTTTGTAAGGAGTATGGATAGGACTGGCTATAGAAAAAAATTAAATTTATGAAAAATCTGAGCATGGAGGATGTGTATGGTTCCCACCATCCCTCATCTACTATAACCAGATTTACATCTCTCTCAGAGGAGAATATAGTGCTGACCTCCTCGGGGCAGTAAAAACCTCTCTCTACCTTGCAGAGGTCTCAGGGCATGTTAAAAAACATCCCAACTGCAGCTTTCACAGTTAAGCCATACTCCAGTCTATTTATGCCCCAGAACCTGCTCCCCTCCCCATCTTTACCCTGGGAGTGCAAGGCTCTGTATATGGAGGTGCTGCAGTGGAGTGTCTGCACAGGGGGGCTGCTCCTTCCCTGGCCTGATTCTGACCCAAGGACTTGGGCTGGGTTCTGTATTCCTCTGCCAGCTGAAAGCCAAGAGCTCTTCACCCTCATTGTGCTGCCAGTAGGAACAGGGAGCTGCTGTGGCAGGAGAACACGTGGCAGTTTCTCTCTATCTTTGCAAGACATTTATAGACATGTCTTGTGGCAAATAAGCAGGAAGTTGATATTGAAACATTGGCACATTCTGTTTATCCTTTTGTGATCCAACCGCTCCTGTCTTCCAGGCCTTTCTTTGCATTATTCAGAAGGCACCTTCTTATGATCTATCCCCTATTTCCACTTCCCACCCATATGCTATCATAAGTTTAAAACTCTTAGTTCATAATTTTTGGTCAGTTTTTTGTCATATTTGGTTGGTTTGGTTTTTTTCATAACTGAACTGATAGGTTTTACTGTGCCCTGGGACTTCACTTGCAGCCTGTCCTTTTGCTGTGACATCTGTTTGCTGTGACTCCACCACCCCAGCCTGTGCTGGATAATAGGGTGCATTGTTCTTGGGCTCGTTCAGCAGGCTGGTCTGCTGATCCTGTGCTTATGCCTTGGAACCCTGATAAACCCTGACATTAAATGGAGATGGGAACTGCATTGTCTTCGTGTCTGGGTTTTTCATGGTTGATGATTTTGAATAAAGGGTACAGTTGATTGAACTCTGCTTTCTGTCCTCTTAGTGCCTTGATGTCATCTACTCTTTCTGTCCTTAAATTACAAAATTCACATTAAAATTAAGATTTGACATTTTATTTCTTTGAAAAAGGGAGTCTCAAGAATGTGGTCCTTGTTTTGGGATATTGCTATAAAAGTGACACCGAAGACAACAAATATCACAAAGGTATCTGAATTGTGTTTTATTGACTTGTATTATTAGAGGAGGAGACACTATTGTGCTTGACTACTCACTGAGAGTGAAGAGCTGATCATCATTTGACAAAATTTTATTGAAACACTACTATTAAATAGTTTTTGTTTTCTTTTGCATATCTGAGCTCATGCAAACTAAAAGTAACTTCCAAAAATGGATTTGAGGAAGCCAGTGTTTGAAGGGTTCAATACAATTTGTTTGGAAACTGTATTTGGAGAGTAAATGCCATTGTCTAATTGGAGAATGTATCAAATGGATTTCCAGTGGTGTCTGTGCTAGGTCAGGAATCCCAATGTTTTCATGAGTGATGTGGATGAAAGAATAGGAATGTACTTTTCAGATTTGCAGACAACTCACAGCTAAGACAAGCTCACTGGAGGGCAGGAAAAGTGACCCTGACAAATTGAACTAATGGTCTGGAAGGAAATAGGATACAATTCTGTAAGGACAAATGCAAGACCTTTTATTTAATTAGGAATGATCTGCTGTACCAGCATGAGGAAATGATGGGCTTAAACTGCAGTGCTGCAGAAAAAGGGTCAGAATTGATCGGAGGCTGGTCATGAATCAGCCATGTCACGTGGGTGCACATGAGGCAAACACCACTCTCAGACCATGAAAGTGGTGTCTGTGAGACATGAGCTAACTCTTACACTCTGCTGAGTGCTAATATGGCCTCTGCTGGAGGAGCCTAACCATTTATTGCTGAATGATCTGGATGTATCAGAGGATACAAATGCAACTTGTGAGGAAATGTTGCAGGGAGTGAAATTGGTTAATACAAATAAAGCTGAAAGAGGACATGATAATAGGCTTCAAATATGTAAATGAAGGGCAAGAGAATAAAGACTACTACATATTCCCTGTGGGTAGGATGAGCACTAACAGGTTTCTGTTACAGCAAGGGAGATTTTGGTCAGACATCGGTAAAAGCTTCCGGACAAGTTAGGATAGCAAAGTGCTCAAAGATAGAAAATCTGCATCTTTAGATTTTCCTAAGAACTGTTAAAGTTGATGCTCTGATCAATGCCCTTCTTCACCTTTATCTTATCTCAGTTTCAGTGACTCCTAAAAATGTGGCAATGGTAGTATAAAGTTAAGGAGGGCAAGTGTAGATGAGCTGACTGAAATGAGTGAAACTGTAGAGCATTGGGTTTACATTTTGGTATTCCCCAATTCCTGTAACCATAAGAACATTTATTGGCTTATTAGCATTTTTCTTTAAGAGTGACATTAATTACAGAGAAGAATCAGAGACTCCAGAATCCTTGGGGCCTTAGTTTGTAAGTCTTGACTCATGTAAGTGTTGTCAATTATCCCTATTCCACCAAAAACAGTGTGAATTCTTCCTGAATAAAGAGTTGTTGGCATGAATGAAGACTGAAGAAGTGACCTTTTCTACGTATATTCACTAGCTTATGAAATCAGTTTTTATTTTACACTGAATGGGGTTTGAGTCTCATAGGTATTTAGGGTATATCTGCTGGGAAAGATAGAGATGAAATTTTAGCAGGCAACTCAGTCTTAGCATTAGGTGTAGCTCAGGCCAGTACCTTAAAGGCCCACAGGCACCAGAAATGGTTTTTCAAGTACTTCTAAATGGGATATTCTAAATTTAGGAACTAGAATCCAAATCATTGTGCAAGTACAAACAGCTTGTAACCCATAACTGCATCACCTCACACGTGAAGTGTCATGGAACTTTTCTTCTGGGTCCTAAAGATCATGCTACATTTGGTGAATTTATGAGTAATTGAGAACAAGCAGATATGCAAAATCATATCTAATTATGCAGTAACTCATCTCTGTTGCAGTTTTCAAATTTTCTTTTTTCTTTCTCCAGAATTACAATCCTGTGTGTCAGTGTGGGATATTAACCTGCCCCATGAAGTGCAAAACCTGAAAAAACACATAGAAATGAGACAGGAATTAGCAGAAAAAATGAAGAGCTTTTCTTTGGACTGAAAAGTCACCCTGCAAGTGCCATTTTTTTTTCTAGTCTTTCATCCTAACATGCTGTGCAATATTTACAACTTCTTCTTCCTGTTGTTTTTAACCTAAAGCAGGAAGAAAATTACCACGAGAGTATTCATAGGATACCAAGAAGAAAGAAGTCATTTGTAATATTTAAAGGACAGAAAACTGTTGAGAATTTCTGATTCTAAAATGGTATCGTGTATCTGTTGTTTACATGTGAAGTTCTGCTCTCTGCAACTATGGCTCAACTTCAGTATAATATTGTTCATCCAGTTTTTGATCCCAGTTAAACTGGGAATAAGCCAGGAGACTATAAATGGCTCTAATTTACTTCATTATCTCTACTGAGTTGACACTCTAATAAGAAGCAAAATTTAGGACTCTGTGTGTTTACTGCAGTTTGCATGCATGAGTTTGCTCCTATGCTTCATGGTTTAGTAATGCCAGAGCTCGTGGCTCTATGAAAAAACATATTTTATCTAACAGCAGTGTTTAAAGGAATATAAAATTACTACAATACTCTTTGAAAACAACAGGCAGAATTGTCCGTGTTTCTTCCATGAATAACTGACTTTTGCTTTTCATCATGATCAGAAAAAACCTCATTGTGCTACTATAATAAAATGGCTCCAAATTAAACACACCGTGAGGCTTCTGCAGGTCGGTGTCCTGCGGCGCTGCAGTCTGCCTGCTCCAAGGAGATGCAGTCACACCCCTGGGAACGCTGCCAGTCACGTCGCTCTCTGCTGCAGCTCCCTTGGAAGAGGGAAGACAAAACACGGGGTGAATGCTCTGATCTAAATGCTGCTATGACTTGCTCTTAGCCCAACTTGCTCTTAGTCCAACTTGCTTGTTTGCTTACCTCAGTCTAAAAAAAACAGGAACTTTTTCTTTGATTTTTTCTAACATGCAAAGTTTCCACTTATTCTTGTTTGAATTCATGTTGTTTTGGGGGATAATCGGGGGAACCTTGAGTGTATGCCTTAACTGAACCTTGACTGGCTGCCTCCTCCAAATTTATTTCCACACATCATCATGCAAGAGTCACTTTTTGCTGCTTTCTGGCTGTAAGTCCAAACTGCTTCTTACAGCCCACACTGACCTGCTCTGAGGAAGTGCCTTATTTCTGTCCACCCAGGGACAGACACCGTTCTCTTTTTTTGATAGCAGAAGAATTCACAGGTGCTCCCAAAATCTCAAGGAGTGCACTATCCAGCACCATTCCTGAGTCTAGGGAGCTGAACAAGGTTGAGCAACCAAAAAGTTCTCAGTTTTCTGGGTTTTTTTGTTGGTTTGTTTTTGTTTTTTTTTTAGAAAATTACATACTAGGACAACAGCATTGCTTGTGTCCAACTCTAGCATTGTTCTATTTTCTGCCAGTTGTGGAATGCATACTCAAGATTCTTTTCAGATATGCATCCCAGTTTCTATGTATTCTTGTAATCTGTGTACTGAGAAGAATTTGCTATTTATATGGGATTTTATAACTCAGAAAATATATATTATGTTAGAATGAATATGGTTGTTTTTTAAAAGAAAAGAATATATGCATTGTGATTAAGTTTATTTGTAAGTAATTTTTAAATGTAAGCCTAAACATTTCTATTAAAACTGTGCTTTGTTAATAATGTAAGTCTCCTTTTTTTAATCATCATTGAATTTTAAGGAGGGGCTTTTCTGTGCAGCTTTTATGGCATTTAATTCCTTCAGGATGATGCACAATCCTGGCTCTGTAGGTATTATTGACACAGCTGCATTCCCACTTGTGCTCTGTCTCAGTGCATGTCTCGAGCCCTTTTCCCTTCCCATGTTTGTCTTGTGCTTAGTGTTCCTGCAGCCTTCCCCAGAGGTGCAAGGTGACCTGTGAGGAGTATTGTCCCTATGGTCATTCCTCACCTCTCCAAGACTCTGGATAACGTTGATCCATAGACTGAATCGGGTCGTGGATTCAGTGTTACAGGGAGGGCAAAGAACAAAAGAAAAAGCAGCCAAAAGTGAGTCAGGAGCTCATTGCAAACCAGACTCAACTGGCCACTGCTGATTTATCTGTGGCTGGAGGGAAAAATTCTCTCAGTGGTAACCCAGTGGGACTGCTTAGCAACACAAAACTCATTCACACAGACCACAGTGATCCCACTGCATCCTCACCAAATACTTTTTAGTGCTGCAAGAAAATATTTAGAGAACATCTTGTGTTGGTGCTTCTTGTTAAAAGCACTCAGGGACTGGCATCCTCTCCCCAGCTGGCACCTGCCACCAAGGGTAGGAACAGCACCACTGAAACCTGCACTATAAGGAAACCCGTTCCCAGAAACATCTCTACTGACAAACTATAAGGAAAGAGGGAAAAAAAATACCCATTACTTTGTGTTCACTCTGGTTTCAGTGGAGCTGTTTGAAAACCAGTGGAAACTGGTCACATAAGAAGACAAGTGCTGTCTGATAGTTTCTTGCATCCTTAGGATAACATCCAACATGTGGAAACAGATAACCCTTGCTCCAGAAAAGAGCCTGTTTGCTCATGGGAAACAAGCGTGTGGTGTGGTGTGACTGAACACTTGAGCTGGGACAGGTGAGTAACCCCATGTCCCTCAGTGCAGCTAAAGGGTACTGGGGTTTAAACCTAAAGACAACGAGACCAAAGGTACACAGTGAGCTGAATGCTTGACTGGCTACTGTTGGGGTTTCTTTAAAGTATCCTTCCCCTCCTGTGCTACTGACTAATTAGAGTAATTCTTTTTATTGGTTGCTTGCTCTGATAAATTACATATGCAGATTCACCTGGTCATTAATTTTAACCTCATTTCCTTTACAAGCAGTTCCTGTCAACTCCACTGTAAACAAGCTGCACAGCCTGATGTAATGCACTCTTGGTTTTAATGTCCTGGCATTCCTCTGAACTCTCATACTGCCTCTAGTGCCCCATATTATTACCCTATTACTTCTTCATGCTCCACTTTGGAGCAAAACTGGGACACATAAGGGAGGAGAGAGAATAAGGCCTCTTAGGTGTGGCTTAACCCCCAAACGTGGGCTTTTGCAAGACAAATAATCACTTTTATAATGAACACTTCAGATATCAGAGACATGGGAAAGTAGTAAGGGAAAACAGTGAATCTGAGTGAATGAGGAAAAGACAGTAACAGTCATATTTTTCTGTTGGTCTTTCAAGTAGAAAAGCATATGAACAATTTTTCTTACTTATTTTCTGGCTTTTGTCATTAATTAAAAAAAAAAATGGAAAGAGCTCCTCTTACCTGCATTAAGAGAACCAAATTTCCTGATGAGAACTAGCAAATATTCTGTTATTTGTGTCCCAATTAGTTCTTCATCCAGATTATGAACTCATCCCAGGACTGTACTGACCTGCACGTTCTCTTGTTCAAAGGCCATGAAGAAAGCTTTATATAAGTATAACTCACTGGCTACCAGCATAATATTTGGTAGCTTTTCTAATTTTCTTTTGTTAGGTAGGCATGTGTGTTTGCAACAATTAGTTTATAAATACAGAGTAGCATAATCACATGAAAATGGAGAATCATACTTATTGCATATCTGTATTTTAAGATTCATTATTTTAAGAGGAAGAAACCACCAGATGTATTAATTATTGTAACAAATTAATTTTGCTAACAAAGGGAACCTCATTTACCAAAAATTTAGAAGTGAACCCAGGTGAAATTTCTAACAAACAGTTTGGGGAGTGTTCTTTGCTGCACCTGTGAGATGTGTAGGCACTGTGAGGACACCTGTGCCTTGAGCTTTAGGCACCTCAGCAAGACTCCTCAATACTTACACTGGTCCTTGTTCGATTAAGTAGCAGAATTACAAGAATTATTAAATGGTAATACAACTTTTTCCCCTGCAGTGACCTCAGTGCTGACTGGTACCTAGCTTTTTACATGGGTTGTTTGGACTGAGCAGTAAACTGGAATTATTTTCTCAAGGTTATTTAAATTTGAGGTACACCAATAGATCTGTTTAAAAAACAGTAGTTTTTTAAACTATACCAATATGGTTCTAGTAAAAACATGATGAAAGTCGAAAAGCAAGCAAAGACCTTTTCTTTTTTCCTTTTTTCCGTGTTGCGTTGCCTTTCCTGCTGGCAGAGGTTTAAGTGCTGCCATCAGTACCTACAAAGGCTGTCACTAATTAGTGAGGAGAGACTGAAAAATCGATGTGCTGTCTCTGGCGTACGTGATTATTTACCTCGCTTCCACCACAGCCCATTACTGTCACTGACCTGAAAAGTTAAAGCGGACGGGAAAAGGGAAAGAAATTAAAATCTCCTGGGACCATTTTAGTGTTTCTCATTTTCTGAACCATGTTTTCCCGTGCCTTTTTCCGTGCTTTTCCCTTGCCATGTCCTGGCACTGGCCCCTGGCGGCACAGCGGTGCCTGGGAAGGGGCAGGCTCCGCTGGGGCGGCTGTGACACCGCTGCCACCCAGCCGAGAAGCACTGAAATCATTCTGCAGGAGAGAGAGAGGGAAGAGAAAGCAAGGGAGGAAAGAGAGAAATAAATAACAAGCAGAAGCTGGCAGCGTCAGCGCTCAGCAGGCGAGCCGACAGCGCTGCGGGGGCCCGGGCCCGGCTGCGGTGCTGCCAGTGCCGCCTCACGAATCCCCTCAGGGCTGGCCCCAGCAGCGAGGGCAGGGCCGAAAACGCGGCCAAACGGTGCCCGGTGCCCAAGGATACCTGGGCAAGAGCGAGCAGGCTGGAATCCCCTCCAGCGACAGGGGGCTGCATCCCACCGGGAGCGAAGCTCCTCCTGTGCCAGCACCTCCCGCGCCAGAGCACCCCGGCTGGCCACGGCTCCCTCTCTGGGGCACCCGGGCCGCGCTGGCCCTGCGCCACCTCGCCTCTGCAGACCTGTTTAACGGGGCTGCAAAGGGGACAAAATCCTTCACGACAAGCTCCCTTGTAAACGAAAGATGAGCCACAATGAGGCACAGCAGGAAGGCAGAGGCCGCGGGTCAGCCCCGCGCAGTGGCGGGGCAGCAGTGCCTCAGCTCCCAGGGTGACGCAGCTCCAGCACCGCCGCCTGCCGCCCTCCCGGGGCCCCGGCAGCGCCCGCAGAGCGCGGCCCGCGCAGCGCCGGCGGGCCCTGGGGGCACAGCGCGGGCCGACCGGCCATGGAGTGACCCACGGAGCGGCGACGGAAACACCCGCCTAAGGCCGCGGAGTCTCAGTTCTGCTTTCCTTTGCTACCACACCTCTGCAGTTGCCTTGAAAACATCTGTTTTCTGCGGAGTTACAAGAAACAGCCACCCCCGCCACCATCTGCCAGGCTCCCGGGCTCTGCAGTTTGGACTTTAAATCAACTGAGCTAAGGCTGAGGCCCAGAAATGACCAGTGTCCTCATACCAGTGTCCTTGCTATTACAGCTAAATACATATTTTTAAAAAGCTGCAGAACTGTTCTCAAGGCTATGAGCCCTTGGATGAGCAGCAGCAGAGGCTGCAGCCTGCCATGCAGAGCGTGGGTTCGGGTGCTGCTGGTGGAGAACTTGAAAGCCAGTCCATTCCCCCTGAGGTGATATTTGCCATGTTAAAAGTGTTTTCTCTCTCCACAGCCTCCAGAGACTGTGACAGTGACCGCTCCTTTGCATTAGTCAAGCACCACCAGGTTCAAGTGAAACTCAAAGGATGCTGTTAAACCGCATATGCATAAGTAAAGGTTTAATGAGTTTCCTGTTATTCCAATGAAGTTCAAAATTTGCAAGGTGAATTTCTAAACTTCAAGGAGAGGTGCCCACTGGAGCCCACACCACTGGCAGAAGCACCTGATGCATGCAGAGCCCAAGGCTGGGGCCACCCTGCCCTATGCAGTGGCCCTGTGCAGTTTAAATGCCACCATTGTTCACAGTCACATGTAATAACCAACCACCAGCCAGGGACCTGAGCTTCGGTAAACAGTCATTTCCAAATACTATCCATGAGTCAAAACTCAGCTCCCCCTGCTGCTTTTTTTTTTTTTTACTCTACAACTAGAAAATCTCATGGCAAAATACACTCTTGCCTTGTAATTACAGGAAAATTTTCAAGGGCTAAAACCCAACAACCCCAAACCTTTTCAGTTCCATTTTTTTTTTTTTTTTTGCTATTACAGCTAAACCCAGGAAGAGACACAGACACCTGGGCTCTGCAGGGACTCAGAAGCAGCCAGTGCAGAGCAACTGGTCCTGCTGAAATAGTCTGGAATCTGCTCTGCTGGAGCTGGGGATGGAAGGGGGGCTGGGGAGTGCAGGGCCCAGCTCAGAGCAGTCCGTGGCATCTCCTGTCTGTGCCTGTGCAGGTACAGCAGCCTGGCTGGAGAAGCTCTGCTCATCCTGAGCCTGGCCCCAGCTGTTTGCCATGGCCTCTTGCCCCCAGACCACACCAGGGTCCTCCTGACCCCAAATCAGTCTGGCTTTCCGTTTCATTTTTCACAAATCAAATTACAGGTCCTGCAAGTCTGAATATTTCTATGTACATAAGCAAAACAAAACAAACCCCAAACCAAGCCACAATGAGATTTTGCTTGAATTTTGGTAAGTGGAAGCCCCACACAGACACATGTTTTCAGAGCATTACTTCAACTCTCACCCAGGGGAGGCTGCACTACGCAGCCTTGAAGGTTTGTATTTGATTAATTCATGGGCCAGCTCTCACAAAACTCCTGTGGAAGGAGGGAAAGGTAACACTGCCTTTCTCCTGGTCTAGCAGCAACCAGAAATGCTTTGGAAATGATGCTAAACTATGGCAGAAGGAAAAGATGAAATATTTCACATGCTTTTAACTAAATCAGCTCAAATGCATGCCAGTGTTCTAGCAAGGTGTGGAAAGGCAGATGGTGCACAGACATGCACCATCAAACCCTTGCCAGTGCACAAAAGCAGTAGGCAAAGTCCCTTAAGGCTTCTTGAAGCATTAATTGCTAAACATTAACTTTATATTGCAAGCATGGACATCTTCTCTAACTAGCAGGCCCACTGCCAAGGCCAAATATCAGACGCAATTTGCATTCACTGAGCATTGGCAGAAAAAATGTCTTTACAAGAAGTATCTTTGCACCAATCTGAATAAGGAAGGCATAAATAAACCCCAGCTTCTGGGGTGCCTTTTAAAAATTGAGATCTTAGCAAGTATCCCCAAACAAGCTGTTCTCCTTTCCCATCTTCCCAGAAGAAAGCTGCAGCACTTGGCTGCCTCTGAAGAAATAGGGAGCAGAGAGCTTTAGTATCATCAGTGCCACCAGAGATGTGACAAGGTGATCACATCCTCCTGCTTCAGTGTTACTGCATCACTACACAAGAACTTCCTTAGCAACAGGTCTTCTCACAGAGAACTCAATAGCAAAACGGCAAGGCAACAGCTGCCTCCCTGACCTTGGTTTTGTCTGTTCAGTTAATCACTGTTGCATTTATATATGAAATATAATCGGCCTCTGACCCTTCCTAAGCAACTACACCCTCTACTTGGGGCTTGGTTTGTCAAATCAGTCCCTGAAAAGCTTAAAAAGATCTTGCACAGGGCAGGAAGTCCTTGCTCAGTTCCATGCAGGACTGACTCCATCAGTACATGTCCCTGTCCTGCCATGGACCACCCCAACAGCCACCCCAGGCAGAGCCAGCGCCTGCAGAGAGGCTGAGTCCCATACCTGCAGTACAGGTCCCCATCACAGCTTTTGAGAGGCAAAGAGATGCATTTTCTTTCAAATTACCCACCTATTTCTAGGATGAGAATTTCAGGGGAAAGCAGCTTGGGTTTGCTTTTTTAAAAAATGCCTGCTACATCTCTTAACATAATCTCTTTCCAGCTACAGACAGACATTCATTTCTTCCCCATCTCTCTACTAGCAAGAGCTCCAGAACATCTGCTAAAAAAGTCAGGGAAAAGAATGAAAAGAGCCTGAATTAGGGAAATTTCCATTCCTGTACCCACTTCACTGTCTTCTTGTGGTGTGTCCTGCAGTAGGCACCAATGCAAAAACAGAGGTGGTAAGAAAGGCAGCAGCCATAGAGTGCAGTGGCATCCATGCCAGCCTGACTCCCACAGCCTCCCTGTCACAGTGCCCACCCACACCCACCACAGCCCCTCATACACAACTCAAGAGCACAGCACACTCACACAGCTGCAGGTTTTGATCAGTCTGTCTCTGCCCTGCCAATTTGCTTTTGCTGCCTTGTCCACAGAGCAGGTACCGGCCTCAACAGCCTCCCTGCCCACTGAAATGTCTCATCCCACTTTCTGCTGTACCATAAAGCAATAACCCCTTACTGAGGGACTCCTGCAGTGCCAGGGCTGGCTATAGTCTTGCCTCTTCCTTCCTCTAATCAGAAATATTTTGTGAAATACACCCAGGAGCAAAGTAGTGAAGTGTCATCGTAACTCAGAGACTTTATAGCAACTTCTTGTCAATGCTGTGTGATTCTGGCTCGCAGGTGACATGGCCAAAGATGGTCTGTTCTGTTAAAAACCCAGACTGGCGTTTCCCCTTGAGCCATAAAACCATCACTGGAGCAGTATCTGTTCCCATCCCCTCCCCACCTCTTGGGGCTGGCACCTGCTTCCCACAACACTGGGGTGAGGCTCAAGGGCCCCAGGGGACACCCCTACCCAGGCACAGCACCCCAGGTCTCAGAGGCAGGCACGGTGACAGGGCTCTGCTAACACGGCCTCTCCCTGGGGCAGCAGCAGGACACAACCCCAGCCACGCCGGCTGGGAGTGGGAAGTTTTTGGCCAGACAGACACTGGTCTGCAAACGGTGTGCTATGAACACACCTTATGAAGGCTAAAACTGTCTTACCCCCAGTGTGTAAGAGCAAAGGACAAAAATACATCGTTTTGGCCATCTTTCCTAACCCAAAAAATGGTGTTTTCATCTGCTATCCCCCTTTCAGAAAATACACATCACATCAACATCTGGGCTTGTTTCCCTTGGGACACCCATTCCTCCCATTTTTTCATCACTCTCTTCTGCATAATGCAAATAAATGTGACCCAAAACCAATTATTTTCTCCAGGACTCTTCTGCACATGCTGGTTAAGGTGCTGAAAACACATGGTACCAGGGTCAGCAGTTCTGCTCCAACTACCAAAACTGCTGTGGAGAGAAAGCAAACAGCACAGGGTCAACTGATCCTGCGTTCACCCTGCAATGCAGCACCTCACATCTGCAAGCTGATCATAAATTTTCTTCCATTAGCAACCAGCCCTCACACAAGCTTTTTTTAGATAAAACAACATGAATATGCCACACAAGGATTTAAGACACATCAAGTCGCTTGGCTCTTTTATGTGAGAATAGAAAATAACATTTAAAGTTCTGCTACAGAAAGTCTACTGAGATGTCTCTCCCACCAGTACAGTCTGTTCCAAGCAGATAAGAAACAAGTGTTAGGAAAAGCCCAAAGCAGAACCAGTCTGAGCAGAAGTAGGAAAGAAACCTCAGAAGGAAATGCCAAAGAGAAATAGGAACCAAGGAGTTTCTCAAGCTGCTGGAGTTTTAATCAATGTTAGAAAAAACAAAGCACACAAGAGAAAACCCCAAACCTGGCTGTCATCTCCAAGGACCTGGCTTCCTTGAACTTTTTTCTCAATAGCCAAATTCAACAAAAGTCTTTCCTTATTTCCTACATTTTATTTACTATTTCATTTCTTTTTAAGAAGCCCTTTGCTTTGCATAGCAAATCAGTTGTGTTTATATTAACACTTTCCTGATCAAAAAAGTCCAAGTGTCCTGCAAAATACATTAATGGAAGTCAGCAAATCTGACAAAGCCACAGAGATTTTTATTTTTCTGTAATTAGTCCTCTTAATTAAAATATTAATTCCATGGTAAGGCCAGGATCAGCATCATCTTCTAACATATTAAATCAGTTTTGCTGAGAAAGAATCATATCAATGATTTTTTACACTGGTGGAGTAACTGTTCAACCACAGGTGTACACCAGTAGTTCAGCAGTAACATGATGTTCCATTTCTCAAAGCACCATTTGCATTAATAAATTCTCTCAGTAGCATATTTACAATACAATATTGCTCTCTTCATTTAATTTACGAAACCCTTTATGAACAGCAAGGATTAGTTCTGCAGATCCTGTCCCATCACCTGTCTGCAGCAATATGATTCAGATTCCCTGAAGTCACCTACTACCAGCTCCACACTTGCTGCCTGGCCTAGCAGACCTCCCAGCTGCCCTGAACTGGCAGCTTCTTGCCCCCTTCTCCCTTTACCTCTCCGTTTCCAGGATGTGGATGCTCCCATGGCTCCCATATGAGAAGCACAGCTACAACTAAGATTCCATCAAAGCAGTTTCTTTACCAAGAGGCATACAAAGATTTCCTGATTTTTTTTACTAGGGAGTCTTGCCTTTTACCAAAACTACAGTCAAATGTCTTATTTAAAGGGCTTATTCCAAGTCCAAAAGCTGTGCAGGCTGGAGCACATTCTTGGAGCCCTTGGGCACTTCCACACCAATGCCAGAAGTGACACTCTCACTGTTGGCACAGCAGCTGTGCGGAAACACAGAGGAACTCCTCTGCTCCATGTTTCTTCCACTAAGCAATGGTGGGGCTGCAGAAAGGCAGTGGTTTTGACCAACATCATGGCTTGGGCTCCAACTTACTCTGTTGTTCCCCTCTTCTTCGGGATTTTCTAGGATCACTCCCCAGCTGTATGAAAGGCATCTCAACCCTGAGCCCCAGCATTATAAAAAAACAAGAAAAGCCAATCCCCCATCTGCACACTTAAGAGATACTCCAGCTCTCTTACTCTCCCTCTGTGGCTGCTGGCAGCCCTTCCACACATCCCACTGGTACTCTTTTCTCCTTGGGGCCTGCAGCCTTCCAGGCATCACTAAGATGCTTCAGTGGTCTCAGGCAGCCACCACAAAGACGTTCAGCTTGACCACGAATACTGTATTGGCAGCAACACTCCTTCACTCTCCAGAAGATCATCCACCTCACTGGTCTCAAAATTTCCTATGTCTCCACGTGCACTCAAAGACAAAAAATTACACAAATTGTTTTGTTGGAGGTGTTTTTTTTTTGTAAAGGCTTCATTTTTTTGCTGCCCATCAGCACTGTCTCAGCGTATTGCACAATGTTTTCTTTATTATAAAAAAGTCTGTATCAGGGAGGAAGAAAAAAAATTTTCTCAGGAGGCTAATGTGTACTATTGTCTGTAATTAGAGGTAAGTGGTTGCTTGTGTGGCCATCAGGAAGTGGGACCTGGTGAAACAAAAACAAGGTGTTATTAAAGGCTTGACCAAAACAGAATCTCCATCCTCCCTCCTCAAAAACAGGCACTTCTTTCTTCTTGTGCATTTCCTAGATGCCTTTTACCTGGCCTCTCAAAGAAATATTACATCTATTTGGTAGCCTTCTTTCCTCTCTCCCCACTCACATAACCTCGAGAGCTCACAAACTTCAACCAAATTTGAGAGAAAGGCAGAGGTCTCAAAGGCTATCTACAGGCTTAAATGGGAAAAATAAAAGCAACATGAAGTCAAGTAGCTGCTAGGGAAGCAATTCTCTTATTGCCTAATGAAGAGAAAGGTGAAGGCTCAGCTCTTTCACACTACCTGGCAGTAGCCTGCAGTACAATAAGGAGCACCACTGAATCCCACCAGCACACAGTGCCTCTTCTTCAGTATGCAGGCCAAGCAAAAGGATATGGGAAACCAAAACCAGGACAGAGAGACTGACCAGGCCTGGGAAACATGTACATTTTGGAGCAATATGAAAATAAAAAGAATATAGTAAGGACAATGAAGGGAATGTAGGACATCTAAGAGACTCAGCTGCATTAATTCAGTTTGTTAGAGAACTCTGGTTCTTTACATTTCAGGTTTTCCAACTATTTTAAAAAGCTGTTGAATCTCTGCTAATATGCATGTCAAGGGGAGGGTTTATTGCAAATATCTTAAATTCTCCTGGGACCAAGTCCCAAAGTTATCCTTATCATCCATCCTCAGCTGTACCACTTAGATAAATACTAAGAGGAAGTTTTCCTTACCGATGTGGATCTGTAAGAGCCCAGTTTGAAACGGCAAAAAATAATTTCTGCTACAAATCTTCCAAAGCCATGTAAAATTCCTGCAACATCAAAAGGATTTAAATTGTCACCAGTAGTAAAAATGCATTCTTTATGGAAGCACTGCAACAAAGCTATGCACCATACTTAGACAGGACATAGTGCAGTAAACCCATACATAGATCACTGAGAAATTAACATGAAGAACAGAAATCTCAAGGGCAGGGGAGAATTCTAACATTCTGAAGTGCATCAAGAAAGCAAAGCTACCAAGTAAATGTAATTCCCTCTGCCAGCTTTCATGGGTGAGAATACATTGTGTGGGACAGAAATATCTACTTTGGAAAGCAGCTCTTAGTTTGAAGCCTCTTTCCTGAGCTTTCTTCCAATGACAGCCAAGGAAAGAAATAACTTGTAATCCAGATATTCTATTATGTCTTGACCAGTAAGTGCATTGTGCCTTTTCAACTTACTTTATTTTCTTTGATTAAGCAAATCCAGCAGTACACTGACAAGGAAAATCTTACCAATTACTTCAGATGGAAATTTTATCTCAACTTTTGTCACTGCTTTAATTTCTGGGTCCCAAAAATAGGAAATACACAGAATACCAGTGTGTGCACATACATATACATAGATATCTACATATCTACACACAGATACGGCCTTATTCTTCCAGAGGTAAATAAACTTTGCTATACTTACCAGAAAGGAAACAACAGGCCCTCAGAACACCAGAAATACCATATTAGGACACCAAAACTGAGTAGCTTTCATGGCATATTTCAATGCACACAAATGAGCACTTTGTCTTAAACCTGCTAAAAGTACTGCCTGTAACTTCTCCATAGCAATCAACATGATAAAAAAATCCCAGAAACAACAGAACTTAAGAAGGAAGGCACTGATAATCACCTGTAGTTGAAAAAATCCCACCAATAATGCCACAGAGCCTCACTAAGAACTGCCAAAAAGGCATGTGTTCTTCTGTCACTGTCACCATAAGTGAACTGATGTCATATTTCATGAATATTCCTGACACCCCGTGGCTGCCAGCTGCATGGTTAATTACTCTTTCCTGAAAGAAAAGACAGAAACACTTGTTAGTCACACTTGTTATTAGCCACAAGAAAATGAGTCTTACAAGATGGGATGACAAAGAGTTATTTAATCAGAGTTAGCAATGAACTGAAGACTGGGGAGTATTAAGGTCACTTTGACCAGTACCTTCTGAAAGTCAAACATCATGAAGTAAAAATTTACTTTCCTAGTAACTGGTCTGCTGTGCTGCATATCAATATTCACTATTGTGCTTTGGTACTATTCTCTCAAGACTTGCTCACATGTCTTTAAACAGGATTTTTATAACTGGATTGGTGTTGGTACCTGTGAGGATAATGCCACAGTCTTGGCCTAGCCTGTGAACTCAGGGCAGTGCACTGGTGTAATATTTGCCACAGCTCTTCCTACTTTGTCAGCCACTATGAATCACTTAACTCAGCATGAGACCTTAATGAGATTCACATTGTTTAACAGCCTTAGCAACGGCAGAATCCCCAGAGGATTTATATAAATCATAGAATACCAGGTTGGAAGGCACCTCGAGGAACACCTGGTCCAACCTTTCTTGGCAAAAGCATCTTTTCAAACTTTTTGTCAGTTACATCATATCAGACAACAGTCACAGAGCAAGAAATACATCTCAAATAAATAAACACCCCAAACTCACTACGACTACCAGGCACCTCAGTCCTAATCAGAGAAATTCCTAGTTTCTTTTCATTTATCAAATTCTCAAACCAAAAGAAAACTAAGAGGAGAGTGTGGCTGTTATAAATACCTACTTTTTAAAAAAGGCTCCAAGAGAGAACACACCTCAACACAAGCTTCTTTCAAAAGTTTGCTGTCATTTTGTTGTTAGTGAAAGGTGTTGATAAATGCACTGCCAAGTAAGTCTGACTGAAAATATATTAAGGACAGCAGAAAAGAACATAATGGACTGAAGACAAACTCAGTCATGCCTAAGCTAGTAAGAACCAAAAAGACAAGACAGACAGGACTGAACAGAAAAGCAATGTATCACAGCTCCATTTCTCTGTATATTTAACAGTTTGTGCTCAAAAAACATGCAGAGTATGGTACAAAATAAAAAGCAGAATACCACTTTGTAAAATGCAGGTTAAGCAATTTCTTCAGTTAGCTAACATTGTCAAAAACCATACTGCTTTTTATGCTACCACACCAAAATTAAAAGGATGTCAAAATAATGCATCAGTAATGATAACAGGTCCCAAAAACTTTGGTTAAATAAAACAAACCCATAGAAAATGCTTTCCATATTTCAAAGCATGACAACTGTCAGCATTTGGAGATGGATGATCAGTCATACTAAAAAGGAAGAGAAGACTGAAAGTAGTTAAACAGAACGTTGCCACTGGCGAAGGACAAAACTCGACTTTTGTTTGCTTTTCCTCTGTTATTTCCCTAAGCCTTACTGGTCTCTTGAGTAAGTTGAGGTCAAATGGTGGAAAAAGAATATGAAGTTAAATAGAACACACAAACTCCACCCCTTAAAAGAAACAGAATTCTTTTTCTGCAAACCATTTTGGTCTGCTTCCAGCTTCTACCGCTGCAGAAGATTTAGCTTTTGATTGCTAAAAATTACTAACCTTGCATCAGATAGCTCAGTGAAGCCTTGCTAGAATGAAATCTTTTTAACACAAATAACTATAGTATCTCAACCATCAAGAATAGTGGAGAAGATTCAGCCCACACCTCCCAAACTCTGCTTCCCCATGTGCCCAACACTGGCGATTAAACCTCACTTCATTCAAGTTTGAGCCATGGTTGTGTGACCACCTTCTTCCATGTCTGCACATGTGCCTCTTTCAAAATAAATGCACTAAGGTGTTAGTGAATAGTTGTTCTTAGTAACCTTTCCCAGCTCAACTAACAGGAGTATTTGGTTCTCTAAGGAGGCAACAGGCTTGCCTACTGAGGCAGCGAGAGCAAACAAGTACATCATGGACAGTAGCTCCATAATTCACAGGCTCTTCTCCCAAGCAACCTGTGGTTGTAGCAATTTTCATAAAAATACATCCCCACAAAAAACTGAAGAGCTAACTTAGACTGGACAGCCAATTAATGAACCACTGTTACACAGGAAGAGAGGGAAACTGAATAGAAGATGAAAAAAAAGGAACAATAAGATAAGCTGTTGACTGACATAGAGAAGTTTAAGGAATGCCTTAGTTGCTGCAGATTGTGCAGAGAAAACACAAAGCAGATTGCTAAACCAGCAGGAGGTGGGAGTATACTGCATTATGAAATTCCTCTTCATTCTCTCTTTAGTCCAGCTTTCATGACTTTCAGAGCAAACCTTTCCCTTCAGTGGCCTGCACATCCAAAGCTGAACACCAAGACATCACTTCAATCCTACTTCCCCTACCTCAGCATTTTTCATAAACGTACCATGGAATTCTGAGGAAATAAATAATTCTTCTCCCTTGGAGAACATCACAAGCTGTAATACAGTGAACTGCCATCCTACTAATACCCACATTTTCTTTCAACCCAAGGCTTTCTTCTCATCTCTCACTTTATCTGCCATTTTTAATTAAACTTTTCATAAAGATTTTTTTCTTTGACTTTTGAATAAAAGATGAAAACAGAGTTCAGCATCTGAAAATAAGACATGCAGCCAGTACAGCCAAGGCTTTTCTCCTATTCACAGCACTTTACATACTATTCACATACTTTAAATTAGTACTTTATGATATATACTATGCTGCATTAACTACCCTTGTTACGGATTCAGAATTAAAAGCCTCTCAAAACCCAAAGTGGAAGCTTTCTAGTTTTGAGAGTAATGAAATTTAACAAAGGTTAAACAAGACAGCTGATACACTGTGTGATCAGTTTTTCACACAAACTACTTGTTTCTGTGTCTTACACTTCACAACCAAGTTCAGGATGTTCAAGCAAGCTGCATCTTTCTTTGCTTCCCACACAGAGTGAAAGTTAAATGTGAATTAAATATTTGTAAAGCAACACACTAGATTACAGACCTAAAATTGGGAAAATTTCAACACCACCACTACTAGCATCCAGTGAAGTGAACATTACTGTCTATCATTAATTCAGACTCCAGATCTACAGATGCAAAACATTAATAGAAGAAGTTTGTATGTGCCACTAAGCATATATATCTATATTTTACCACAACTGCTGTATGATTTACAGATAAATCCAGTATACTAGAATGTTCTACAAAGAGTCTCTTCATGCTAGAGTACTTTTCAAAACCATGGTACTATTTTCACATTTGAAATTTGGTTATCACCAATCACATTTAGATTTTTTTATCTCCATATTTTTTTTCTTTCTTCTACTTACCCTTTCTGTCACTGAAAATTGATGAGTTTCTGCTGAAATTTTGTATGTATGGAGTTTGGTTGGCACAACTGTGATAAAATACTGGAACATCTGATTATCTAAAAGGAAAAAAAAATCTTACTGTTGAATCAGGAAGAGAGTCATAGGCCATCTGACATATTCACAAATAAATCAAGTAAATAATAAATCACCTAAGCTATTTGCACTAGGGACATTCTTCAAGGAATGCCAGCACTGCCTTCAGCACCATCTGCAAGAAGTTAGTTTCCATGGAAAAGACATATGTCCCATTTATACTCAGAAATTTACATTTTTCCCATGTAATGAAAAGACTCCTTATGGTCAGGCCCTCAAAGCTTCAAATGAAACACACAGGTAGTGTTTTCCAGGGCAATAGAACAAGTTTCACACTGTCACATGTTTCATGATATATACAAATTTCAGAGTGGTCTGAATAGATTTTAGCCATTGAATTGCACCTACAGTGCTGGAAGCTCTTCTAAACGGGTTACGATTGTCTCTTGATTACTCTTCTAAAGAATTCTTGTAGAGCCATCAGCATGCTCATGCATTTGACTGCTCTTTGTGCAATTCCCTTAGGGAACCAACACCAACAGACAGACCAAAGCCATTTATTTCAACTACACTAAACCATTTTGGCTGTAAGAGCCAAGGAACTGACTGCCTTTGAGGCAGCAGTGACAGTGGAAGGTCCTGGGGTTCTCTCTAACAGGGAATGCCAGTGGTGGGATGAGGCAGGTTACTATTGTCCTTTATCTATACATGAGGAAACAAAGTGCTACACAAACCCATTCTGTTTCATCACAAAACACACTGTGGAAGGGACAAACCAAATACAGGAATAGAATCCAGGACTCCTGGTGCTATTTTTAAAACCAAATCAGGCTTATTTTTCCCCCATTATGACAACAATCAGATCAATGGTTCTCCACTGTAACATACTGCTGCAATATGGTCAGATATAGTGTAACTTCAACATAACAAACCTGGAAAAATGCAAATTGCATTCAAGGAAACAGCACAGAACAGCAATGCAGGTATTAGAAAGACCAGTCCATTGAGGATGTCATGTCGATAACTGAACAGGGCATTGCTCACTACCAAATTTAGCCTAACACGCTGCTGGTCAATCACAACATTTATGAAAATTGGTAATACTTTAAATGTAACTACTGGGAAACTCAACAAAACAATATTTTTTTTAAACACACAACACTTACGATCTGACGCAATTTTTTCCGTTCCATCCAACGGATTAATAATTCCTGGAATAAGCTCTCCAAATGACAAATGATCTATTCTATGGGAGAAGTTATAGGCTGAAAGATAATATAGAGAAATGAAGCATTTTTAAACTATGAGATTCTGTACTTAGAGAAGAAGATGCACCCATTTCTGACACTGAAATATTCTAATTAATGCATTTACCAAACACCACTGTACACATCATTGGATCTACCCACGCTTCAAAGAAAACTCAAATTCAAATTATTTAACAAAAAAGTTAAATTTTTCTAGAAAATAGCTTCTAAACCAAATTGCAACTATATTTGAATCAATGGTGGAGCTGAACAGTTATAATTTTATAACAGAGAATTTCCAGTTGGCCAAACACTTATATTATTCTACAGCTCACATTGTTGTAAGCAATTGCATTAGAAAGACTAAAATTTAGTACATCAAATGTGTAGAGGAAGTATAAGGCAGCTGCCAAGTTACTACACTGCCTATTGTGCAGGTACTTAAGATGTATAAAATTATTAATGTTGTGTTAACATAAATTCGTGGGCAGACATGCCAGCTGTAACTGGTTTAATCAAGTTAATTTTCCACAGTAAGTCACCTTTGCCTCATATTAAGTAAGGCAGCAACACACGTTTAATATCTAGACTCATAACCCAAAAATTAAGTTTCTAAGGAGAAAGGTCAGAAATTTTTAACCTTTTAAAAAGGAGAGGTAGTTTGGACTGAAATATAAGAATTTTAAATGGTGTCTACATTACAACGAAATACATATGAGATTCCAGATTTATCATTACTACAGAAGCAATCTAAAGATAATTCTAATAGAGTTAAATGGATGAAAGCAAATTGTTAAGGAGTCAGATCATCATGTCTTTACAACAGCAACTTAACATGAACTAGGAGACAGCAGACTGCCTGAAATGAATCATGTTGGTATGGAGATGACAGAAGGAACTTACACTCATGGCTGACAAGGGCTGCCAAGTGTGCATGGCCTCGAGGGTGTGGTATTGCCCTGAAGAAAGCAACAAATGTTTTATGAATCCACACAGGACTACAGAGAAAAATTATCTTTCCTCCTCTATTTCAATAAATACTTTATAAAATATGTACATATTCACATATGTATAACATAATATATATATATGCTTAAATACATGTAGCATATATATATGTTTTAAAAACTGATATCTATTGTGTATATCTATATAAATCCCAAATATGAAATTTTTATTACTGTCAAATACAGACAGACTGAATAATAAGGTCAGGAATCTTAGACTCACAAAAACCCTCTTACAAAACTAGTGTGTTGCATTTTTAGAAATACCAAAATCACACCAAGTCACTATGCTTTTGGAAGTCACCAAGTCCTACTATATGAAAAGCTGCAGGACTGCTCAAGTGACTAACAAGTTTGACCATACTTGTTCTTTGAGTAAGCAAGTTAACTGCACTCTGTATTTGCTCTCTGACAAAGCAATTTTCAAGAGCGTCCATCCCGTAAAACACTGAAATTCATTACCACATTACATGCAACAATGCACTGCACTGCATTATTTTGGTAATATATGAAGAAAATTAACAGTGTAAGAATAGATATTACATGGAAAAAAATACCAAGCATGAGTACAGGAAGGTCAGTAAAAACCCAGCCATTAACTGATGCATAAAAGCACACACACATACACATACATGCACTATACAGAATGCAGAAGTTGAGGGATTTTTTTTATTTTCAGGAATTGGACTGAACATACTTGCCCACAGTTATGTGAAAGTTCCCTGCCACTTTATTGACATAGAGATGACCATGAATTCTGCACGCATCTGGAGATTGTAATGAATTGTCTTCCCTGTTTAAATAAAAACAACATTGAAAGTACTTGAGAATATTCACTGTCTAGCAAAAATAACAGCAGTACTGTTAGACCTCTTTTTCCTAGCATAAAGACACAGCATTATCATCTACCTGTCCTTAATGTATTCTTCTGGAATTACTGCAGAGATGGGGGAAGGGAGGGAAACAAGTAAAGGTCAGTTTAATGAAACCAATGAGCTTTCATTCAGACTTCTATTCAAAGATCTGGCCTACAAGCCTGGCTTATTATATTTGAACAAGTGAACAGAGAACATTAGACCATAAGCATATCTACCCCAGGGATTTTTATTTTCCCACTTCCTTCTACCAAAAATGGTTCAGTGGGAAAATTTTAATGCTACAATGAACAGAACTAAATACATTTTGGTCATAATAACAACACTGTAGCAAAAACAGCTTTCAATTTTATTTTCTACAAAAGCTTCCACTCTTCACTTATGTTGTGATGTCCACTAAAAATCTATTTCTAAAATCTGCTCTTAGAGGGAGATGAAAACCAATTTTTTTCAACACATCTCAAGCAAAAATACCATGTCAAATACTGCACTAACAAGCAACACAGAGGCACAGAAGGACTTAATTAATCTGAAGACATCAAGCAAATGACAAAAAAAGATTTTTTGAGCCATCTTTAGGCTTGCCTTAGGAAAGAAGAATATATTTGATCCTCAGACAGGGAGATTACAACACGGAAAATGTGTATGGCAGTTTCAGTGCTTGTTTTGTTTTATTCAGTATTTTTTTGCTAAGTGGAGATAATTTCAGCTTTCATGTAGAAAGTGTTATTTCCTTAGGGGTAAAATAATAAAATCACATAGCATCTATATTCAGCAGACCAAACATTCTATGCACTCATCTTTTAACATTTCTGACTAGCTGGAATTAAGGGAAAACAGCAAGGTTTCTCCATGCAATCTAACAGTCCTATATTGGATACAGGAATTCACTAATAAAACACATTTGTATTCAAAGGTTGACTCCTCTGAAATTATAAAGCATTACAACACAGGTAATAGCAGTACTGCTTTTAAATGCTGCTGGACAGAAAGGCAGTTTTTAAAAAAGACTCTTATTTAGTATTGCTCTGGCATCACTAATTCCCATTAAGAAGGAAGCATCAGACCAAATGGAATAAAAAGGTGTGTGCATATATTTACTCATGTCTGCATACGTACGTGTAAGCACACACACAAAACCTGGAAACCTTCTCCAGTCTGGAAATCCCTGAGGTTTTCATTAAACAACAGGACTCCAAAGCAAGTATCAAGTACACTATTTTAAAATACATTAAAAAGCAGTGAGATCTTTTCTTACAACTTGTCTTCTGGGAGTGGGATGGAATCATAACCACAATAAAATGTTAAGTCTAATTCATAGGGTGGGAGGAAAGGGGAATAATGAGACAAAATCATGTTTTTTCTTACCGTGGTGGCAGTGCTGTAGAAGAACTTTTAAATGCACTTTTGTATATCACATCTTGAAGAGAGTGTTCTTCCTGCAGCCTACTCTGAATTAGTTGCAGCATCCTAAAGGTTAGAGACAAGTGTGAATGCACGCAACAGTAAAACAAAATCTAGCTTCACAGTTCTTTATTGGCTTCAATTGAAGGCTGCAAATCAAGAACTTAGCAAAGCTGATGAAAGTAATAAAGCATTACATTAAACTTTTGGAATATTTTATACAGAATTTAAAGCTCAGGTGTTCACTGCAGGGTGTTATCTAAATATCAAAACTAGCTACACCCCCAAATAAGCTTCAGTACTACTACAAGACTATCAGTATAGAATGTACACACAACATCAAGATATTAAAGTGAAAAACACTGTGTCAATTAAGTTATAGGAAATAACTGGTTTTGCATGAATGTGCCAGTTTGTTACAACGGCTCAGCTTTGACATTTAGATACCTATTTTACACATTTGACTCCATGATTTTATACTTGTGCTACCAAGCACTCATTTGGAAACAGAAGCTGAGCGAGTCCATACATCTTGGCTTGCAACTGCATGACCCCATTGAACAGGTAAGTCCAAAGCCGAAGTTCTTTTTCCGTAACAGAGATTTTAAATTATGAGGAAAGCCAAGTAACTCAGTATCTTTTTGCAGGTTTGCATTCTTAAATTACAAGCAGGAGCTGTTAGACTCAAGACATAGTTGTGTACCTCCGATGTACTTCAAAGTCACTTTCAGTACAAATAATACAAACCATAAACGTGCCTCTCAGTGCTTTACCTTTGCAATTCTTTTTGTTGAGGGGTGAGCTCAAATGGTACCTGAAAGAAAAATAACACATCTAATAAAACACATAGAAAGCATTCTTTCCATGAAACCCAGAAGAGAATTGCGGTGTGGGTATAGAGCTATAATCAACTTCACACTTGGTACCTCAGAGTAGTTTATGAAAGGACTTTGCAGTTTAAATAATACATTTTGTGCTCAAGTATAAAAATGTTTGTCCCTTCCACCCAGAATTGCAAAGGAGCAATCTTTGAAAGACAAGGGTCCAGGTGCAGATTGCATCATTCTAGGCTCATCCCACATGAAGCACTAAAGACAAGCTACCAGACCTGCTATACTTCATCAGTATTAAGAGGATCACTAGTAACATCTGTTCACCAAGTTCAAACCTAATATTGGTTAACACAAATGTACTCAGTAAATTCAATTGCAATTAATACTCAAATGTACCCAGAGGCCAAAAGAGATCAACTATGGAATGTTCCTCTAAGAGGTTGGTGGAGCAAATAAAACACAAGCCAGTAAGCCAGCCCAGTAGTGCTTTGCACTAAGAGGAATTCAATTTTTAAATAAAAAGGTCAGAATCAACTTACTGGTTCATAGATTAACCCATCTGCAGAGGCAACCATTGTTTCTGCCAAATCCAGAACATCAGCCCCCACATCTATTTTTAACAGGGAGAAATATGAAGTCACATAGATGATCAAGGACAAGCAAAAAAAATTTAAGTTGAAATGAAGCTTCACAGTACAGTGATAAACTTCAGTGTGTTATTGTTCCTTCAATGTATTTAACCTTCAATATCAGCTGATGGACACTGACCAAAAACTCTTCAGATTTGCAGGATGTTCTCACTGATTTAACACCTACAGAGTTATTATATGCGTGTGTGTGAACCACACATACAAACTTTTTAGGATCTGCTATGCATAAATATTTTCTCCTCTTTCAAAAGCACTGAACAGAGACCAAGACTAGTCAAATCAGAGGATAAATTTTGTTTATTTGCAAAAAACAACAAAAAAAGCACTGATGTACCATACAATTAATGCAAGGTTTAAGCTAGGCAACAAAAGTGCATCCTGAAAATTTGCTTGCATTCCTGGTAGAAGTAGTATTTTCTCTTCTTTCAGTCCAGGACAAGAAAGATCAAACACAATAGAAGTTCATTATCTAAATGATGTCAAAATAATATTAAGTATTGCCTTTAATAAGGAAAGCATCCCTCTTATGTTCATGAGGAGGATGAAATTACATGATGGTTTCAGCACTGTTAAGCAGCAGACCAGCTTAATATATCCCAAGTTCATAAATAAATAGAAGTTGTTATAAATTCCTGCTGCTGAGTTGTGTCTCACAATGAGTTTTTAGAATATTTCAGCTCATGAGAGACAGAACAACAGATCCTGTTCCTGCTGACAGACAAAGCAAGGTTCTGCAAGATGAGAATGAGATGGCACAGATATTCTTTACATTTCTTACTAATTCCTTCAATGAGTCATAACCCATCAAGATCACTACATGCCATTAAGATCAGAAGAAATGACATTGGTAAAACATTCTGAACAATATCCAACTATACTTTGAGTAAGTGTGCTCTCTGAAAAGGCTTTAAAGTGTTTAAAAACTTTCACTGATGGAATACTTACATTGACACCTCATGGCAACTGTAATATCAATATTGATCCTTAATTTACTGGAAGGAAAAAAAGGCAAAAATCCATTAAATAACATTGAGTACAAGTATCAAGAAAAAAATCTCAAGACTACTTGCAGAAATACAGTCAAGTTCCAAAATGTATACCAATAAATATAAAGCTGTTTAAAATTTGGGTAAAGTAACAAGAATTTTTAGAGCATGTTAACACACTTGTAGCTTAAGAGATAACCTCCATCACACCAAAAGTCTGATTGTGTGGCATTCCCCAATATTCTGGGCATTTCCTATTGGTTTCCATGTTAGTTTCATAAAAGTAATTTGAACTATAAGAAATAAACTCACTCACTATAGTCACGGGATTCTGTTCTCAGGGAGCTTCCTCTGGGACTTAGCAGACCTCAAGCAAATCACATAAGCAAGGGATTCAACACTGGCTCAACTTGGGGTCAGACCGGGTCAGTAGAGAGAAAAGCAGTTAAAATTATACCAGTCTCCATTGGTTCAAACTGTCAAGAACCACAGGCTGAGTGATTAGCCCACAATTAAACAGGGGAATCTGTAGTAGAACATACCCTAAATCCCATAACAGTCTCTAAACTGATAGACTACCCTTTCTGTGTAAATAGCTTCACTTGGGATATAACCTATTTTAGCAAAGACCTAAATGTGAAATCCCAGCTGTCTGAATGGATTTACTATCATTTGAGTTTGATGCCTCTCCTTCAAATTTTTCCTTTTTTGTTTTTCATTACAGAAACCTTCTTTATTTCTGATGTACAAGATAGCCAATTAATATATGCATCTTTAGTCTGTTACCATGGCAACTACCCAAATGGCTCTTAAAGTTATTTCAGTTCAGTTTCATTAGTTCAGTTCGTGGGTGCCAGTGTCAAACCATGATACAGACACATAACACTTAAAGGTGTTCAGGGCACGAAATCTGCATTAACTTCACAGGGATTCATGGGTGCCTGACCAGCTCTGGTAGAAAGGCAAACAAGCCCTGACAGATTCATGAAACCAGCAGCAAACACATCTTCAGGGAGGCTGTATCTGGAGATGAAATTAGTAGCAACCTCTAAATACTGCAGCCAAAGTTGAGTGCTTCAGGTTCACCTCCAGCAGCACAAAGTATAATGGCAACATACTATGAACTAGAGAAAGCCTCCAGCCAAAGCAGCGGGCTTTACCTACCTGATGCAGAGTCACATCTTACAATGTTCTCTGAATTGTTAGCAAAGAAGTCCTAAGGGAGTTCCTCCAATAACAAACCTATGCTATTTTGACTTCTTCATTGCAGAGATCTCAATTTATCTTATTCATGGATTACATAGAAGAAAAAGCCCCACAACAATCAACAGATTAAAAATCAAATCCCTGTAGTATTTAATTTGTAATTTCAATTATAAATTGCTTTCAAGTCACATGAACATTTTAAATCTGTTCTTTCCTGAAATGTAGGCAACAAATATTTTAAGAAGAATTATAACAAATAATGTTACCTAGTAAAATCCTTGTCTACTTCATATTCATATTTCATCCATGTGTCCCGGTACACCATGAACTCCATTATTGTCAGGAAAGCAATCGTTGTAAATGCTATCAGAGAAACTGGTCAGAGGAAAGAAAATGTAGAAATTCAGACTGTGAGAAATATTATTCAGAAACATAAGCAGAACAAAATTCTAACAATTCCAGAAGTTGATACCAGTACAATGCTGGTATCTTTGATTCATAAACCCAAAACCTGCTTTTAGAGAGTTGTTTTCATACTCATAGTATTTGTTTTCAGACAGGAGTGGAAAAGAGTAAGTCCTACCTCTGCATACAAGAAAGTACTTTTTAAGTACAGTCAAGCACCGGAATGATTAGGAGGTTGTGAAATCCCTGTATGGAAAACTAAGAACAGGCTAGATCTTCCTCCATATATAAAATGCACACAAATCACTGTCAGGGATGGTCTAGGAAAACTCAATCCTAACTTCCAACATGAAACAAGAAGGTAGTGCACCTACTAGTGCACCTTGAAATCCCTTCAAGTCCACAAGTTAAGTTTTTATAACGATTTTTTTATATCAAGCTTTAGACTCAATAAGCTAGCAGACAACAGAAATAAGATGCATTATATTACTTGTGTATAGCTGCATAGTCACGACTACTACCCCAATATTTCAAACAAGTCCCCCTCTAGCAACAAGCAGCTATTCATTCTACCAATAAGTGAAGAACTTGAAATTATTTTTAGGATGAAAACTAATTGGTGTATTTTAGTGGTACACATGCTTCACTTATCTCCAAGGCAGCCTACTCATCACACTTGCAAAGTTGTACAATGCAAGGGGAAGATCACCCTGCTGCACAATCATAAACACAGTAACAGATGCACAGAAGCAACTGCTATGCCCCTTTTATTAAACCATGGCTTTTATAAGCTTGAAAACACTTCAGTTATGGAGAAGAGTAGCAATTTGTACAGCTTATTGGCACTGTAGGTTTCTTCATTTACATTCTGTGGAATATCTCTATGGAATCTGTGAAGGGCAGGTCAAGAAAAAACAAATTCATTGTTGACAGGCTTCAACTCACTACACAGTGGTCCACAAGCCAGAGGTGGGAGCAGAGAATAAAGGCACTGTCCTTGAGGATCAGGAAAGAAGCTATTGACCATAGCATTGATCAGCAATGTTTCCAGTTCTAGCTTTCAGCTGACGCTACGTAACAACCACACGCATGAAACCCTTCATGTCAACTGCACTAATCAGTTAATTACTCTGGCTCTCAATTTCCCTTTGGAACCAGCAGGCCAGACTCACCCTGGCTCTGCAACAATAGGAAAGCTGGAGCCATATCGGCTGTCCAGAGCCACACAAACACAGTAAGAGCCACAGCTGCTTTCTGGATAATTCTGGGCAAACATATGTGCAGATCTGAACAGGAAAATAAAGTCTTGTAGAATTTTCCTTCCTGAAGGATCTCCCAGCCCCTGAGCTGGAGTCTCAGCCTGTTTGAGAGACCAGTACTTCTTTTGCAATGGGTTTGAAGGCCATGAAAGTCTGAGAATACAGTCATGGTATGTTTTAGATCCCCATCACATCAGAAAGTAAGCCTGACACTCTAATTCTGAATGAAACAGAAATACTATACTCAGATTTCACAACGGCACAGAAAAAGACAATCCTATATTGTCATTTATAAGGTTACTGGGATAAAACCAAAGAATGCTAAAGTAACTTCTGGTGTTAAGAAATCCTTAAGGCACCATTCACCAAAGTAAAAGTCTCATGAAGGATGGTGCTATACTACAAAAAAAGGATTCTTTTAAGCATTTGGTGCTTTTATGCAAATTACAACATAGAAACAACA
This sequence comes from Polioptila caerulea, assembly GCA_013397295.1. Taxonomy (NCBI): domain Eukaryota; kingdom Metazoa; phylum Chordata; class Aves; order Passeriformes; family Certhiidae; genus Polioptila; species Polioptila caerulea. Next base: position 1,589,510 of record VYXF01000459.1, read on the forward strand.
CACTTGTTTCCTCAAGAACAGGGACTAATATTAACAAAAAATTATTTAAACTTTAGAGATTATTTTATATACAATAATCCTTTAATTATTAACAGTGCACTTGAGGAAACAGCTAAGTAATATAGAAACTTCTGATATTTACTTCTATGCTGTAAGAAGCATAACAACTTCAAAGGCTTATCTGTAGGCTGCGATTGCTTCCTGAACTTTTTACTCAACTGAGTTTCAGGCATAATCACACATAAGAGAGATTTTTGTCCTCCACTTCTAAGTGCTAGCAGTTTCCTATCTGCAAATAATTCCAAAAGTCCACAAGATAAAGTTATTACTTTCAAATCAGTCTACCTCTAACTCAGCTCAACTTAAAGACACAATTTTATCATCAGAAAAGAAAGGTCTTTTTTACAGTTCCAGCCTTTTCAGAGAAGCTTAAGTGACTAACAGGGACAGTACAAGCACATGTCCTGGATTAAAGTGTTTAGTTCTTCAAAGGGCTTTCCCCTCTCTTAAAATCAAGCACACCTTCAAGAGAAAAGTTTTAGAAAGCTGCTCTTCATCCTCATGCTCAACTTATCTGTCTCTGGAGAATATTTTTCTGCTTTTGCAAAAGTATAGTGTTGAACCCCACCATCCTTTCAGGTCATGCTCACTCAGTCTCACCCAGAAACCTGACACCAAGAAAAGAGCTGGGTGAGACAATAAATGAGAAAGTTTTATTACAGCCTTGGCACAGTGCACTTCTAGTTGCAACTGGGCATAAGTTTTTATTTCTAACCTTTACATTGGGTTGAGTCTCACCAGCTTTATACAAAGATAAGATACTATGGCTTTACTTGAAGGGATGAGCTCAGTCAGTCCACCAAAGAACTCAAGAAATCAATTTTGGCTCGTTTCAAATGAACACAGATACCTGTCTTCCTCACACTGAAGTTTCAATATCAGCATCTCAACAAGGCCTACCTGTGCCTCCACTCGCTGAGGTCTCCACATAGCTTTCAGGAACCTTTGGAAAGGCATCCAATTCTTTCATCAAATTCAAGGTCTTCTTCCGATTCAGTCGCCTCATCTTCAGCACACTCCTCCACCTCCTCCTTCATATATTCCCTCTAATATGAGCATAAATTGTTGTGATTAAAAGACACATTCAAACTCATTCAAACTGACTGGCTTTAACATAAAACAATAATAAGGCCATTCAAACCCCAGAAATATGTTTTCAAGAAACACTTGCTAGACAACAGGATGGTCACTCTTGCTTCAAGAAAACTGTTAAGATTTGCCTGGACACTGCTGCTTACAATCCAGTGACATCCAGCACATTCACCATTTAATTATTATGATTAATTTCTTTCTCAATTATGTTCTTATTGGTAGTGACTATATCGCATTTTTAATTAAAAAAAAATTCAAACTCAGTCCTGAAGTAAATTTGCTAAACAGACCTGACAGTGAACAGAAGTCACCAACTTAGGAGGAAATATCTAACAGGCTGCACAAACTTCAGAGGACGTCACACTACATTTGGCCAATGTGGGCACAAACTATATCTTAAAGGAAAAAAAAAAGGTGCATTTCACATTTTTATGGGTGTAGAATATTATGATCATAAAATGACCAATTTTTTCCTCTATAAAAATATCTCCCAAAGCAAGTTATGGATCAAATCCTAACTCCAGCCTTCAGAATCATTTCTGTACATGACATGATCTCTGCTTGGAGTTATGTTAAGCAGCAGGATGTTGAGAAAAGCAGCTTGCCCTGGAAATACTGTCTTAAACCATTTCCAAATCATGCAAATATGCTCACAGCCTGGTCCTGCCAATACACTGCAAGTTTTAACAAGTTGACTGTTGACTGTTTTTCTTCTGGGAAACTGCTGAACTTCACCCTGAATTTCTGAAGCTATGAAAACCATAATGCATTTACTGTATTTGGAGAATATGTCATCTTATTGTTCCCTATTTAAATACTATAAGGTGGGCACACTAACCTACACTGCCAACACATGAGACAGCTCTCACCATCATCTTGTAGAAAAATCTGTGAACTCATCTACCCTGCTTCAAGAGAACATCAAGTCTCTGGCATGTCATAGTGAAATTACTTAAGATCTATTCCCTGCTTTGCCCCTTCCTGATGCTGAGCACGCTTTTTACCATGTAGTAACAAAGCAACAGGCTCTACTGGAAACGAAAATTCACACAAGAAAAATCATCTATGCCTGCAACTTTCTTATCACACGAATTGACTACAGACTCTGCACATGGTCAGGCTGCAGAGATCAACAAAATGGTACCGTGTGTGTTGTGCAGGATTCAAAGAAATCCCAGGTGGAGTGGGCAGGGGAGATAAGTGCTGGAACAGGCTTTTGGTTAAACAGCATAAAAAAAATAATCAGGAAGCAAGGTTCTGTCCTTACTACACCACATAACTGTTTTAAAGAATTAACTCCGAGTAGCTCAAGGACAGGTTGGAGAACTTTAGAGCACAGATATGGCAAAGCAGCTGCTTGGACACAACTGAAGTCATAACATTCATTAGCACAGAGGAAACACCAGCAGGGCTTGCCTGTTACCCTACACATACAGCAATGAAACAAACATAGCACCCTTGCACTTTTCGCGTATCTTCCCTGCTATCGCATGTGTAAGAGCACACCTCAGAGAGGCACAAGATAAACACAGGGAATTTGAGAACTTTCTAAATCATCCTGCATCGGTAAGTATGTGGATTTTTATAATCCAGCTAGAAATATGCAATCTGTTCATTGGTTTCTTTAATCCCACACAGATAGACTCACTTTCGGCTACAAACCCAGATGGAGACCTGATCCTTTCCCACTGCCCATCTCCACACAAATACTACAGACACATCAAAAACTTAAGAGTCCATTGCTATGAAAGTAAGGTATTATGAATCCAAGAGCCAACTGCGCTAAAAAGCATTATTATTGTTATTATTATTATTATTATTATTGTCTCCGGTAAGTCAGAGACAAAGCACAGCACAAATGCCACTCAAGACCAGAGGCCCGCTCGAAGCCACGGCACCTCCGAGCCAGCTGAGGGACTCGGGCAGTTCTCGCTTCCTCAGACAACTCGGCAGCGAAGCCGCTACCGGCGCGTCCCAACACGCGCTCCCACGGGCGCGGAGCGACCCCACGCCTGAATCCCCTGCCGGGGGCTCGGGCCCGGCTTCCCCCGCCGAGGGAGGCTCCGGCCGCCCGCTCGAAGCCCACACACCTGCGCGGGCCGCGGGCGCTCCTCGCCGCCGCC